>CAHIKZ030005267.1:265000-300000 GCA_903632075.3 Acanthosepion pharaonis | reverse complement strand
ACAATTTGATGTCAGTCCCAGAACAGCTGTCAGGTATCTTCACATGGCAGAGCTGCAAGAAGGAAACGACTTCTCCGTCCAGCCAATATCAAACGCAGAAAGGATTGGGCTCATGAGATGGTGGAGAAACCTGTGACCTTTTGGACCACTGTCATTTTCCCTGATGAATCAAGATTCGCAATATTTTCCGAGTGGAAGAGTATGGGTATGGAGACTCTGTAGTCAACAGTTTGATTTAAAAAGACTGCAGCCAACGGTGAAACATGGGGGCCTTTCAGTAATGGTATGGGTTGCAATTTGGAGTGATGGTCGCTCAGAGCTTGTGGAGTGTGAAGGAAATATTAATTCAACCAAATATGTTTCTATATTAAAGAAAGTGCTCCTTCCAATATTCTCAAGTCGTAGAATGAGCAAAATTGTCATACTGCTCAAGCAACGCAACATTGGTTGAGACAAAATGGGATCAATAATCTTCCATGGCCAAGTCAGTCCCCGGGTATTAACCCTATTGAACGCCTTTGGGGCATATTAGATCGAAAACTCTGCAAAAAGAACAGGGAGCCATCTTCTAAGCCCGAACTTTTAGGATTATTGCGTCAAACATGGCAAGAAATCCCTCAAGATGATATTCGTGAACTCATCGCTAGCATACCTAGAAGGGTCCTTGCATTAAAAAAGCAAAAGGGATGTCAACCAAGTATTAGTTATTAAATTTATGACCATTTATAATTACTTCATTTGCATAAATTACTTGTTTAATGAAATAAATGGTTTCTGTGAGCGTCTATTCAATTCTGTCATGTCTGTATATATATATATATATATATATATATATATATATATATATATATATATATATATATACAGTACGGGGAAACATAATCGTTCACATACAGATTTTTAAATTTTTGTATTTCCGACTGAGGAATAAACATACTTTCCATAAAAATTAATTCTACAAAATATTAAATGAAGATTATGAATTCTTTTTTGTATTGTACGAATACTTTTTTCACCCATCAAATATGTGGTGCAGTTCAATTTATATTACAATTAATCATTCATACAAAAAGTAAATTAGTAATCATATAAATTAGTTAATCATATAAATTAGTTAATCATATAAAATGGCGAAATCCCTTCGCTAACAAATTCGTTTTAAGATTCATTAACCAACCAATCGCTCGATGAATGTTATGATCCTTGTTTTTAAAAATTATAAGCTGTATTAGGTCTTTCTTAAATACGCAAGTCATTTCGACTCTACATTCAGTCATCTTAAGGCATGGATATTATTTTGTTTTTGGTAAAAATCAGGTAGCATCCGAGATGAACAAAATATAATACGAATCAAATATATATATATATATATATATATATATATATATATATGAATAAATATAGTCGTAAGATGTGCTATATTTATGGGATAAAGTGCTCGATATCAGAGATAGATCGTTTTTTGTAAATATAAAAGTGAACATAGAAGTCAACAAATAGATGCGACAGTCTGTTTCATGCTGGATGCAATCGTCAGGTCACGACGATTGCATCTAGCATGAAACAGACTGTCGCCTCTAAGTGTTGACTTCTATGTTCATATATATATATATATATATATATATATACATACATATATATATATATTGGGACAGATATTACATAATATTTCATCACCTTTGTATTTATAAAATAATCTTCCTGTTGCTTCATATTTGCTTTAGCTTTTGAGAGAAAACTTTTTTCCAATCTAATGCGCCTTCAGATTTCGATGAATGTAAGGGGAAAAATACTGAAAACATTAATTCTGTTTTTCAACATAATAGATTCTTTATTCATACACTCACCTGATAAATTCTGGATAGCACATAAGTATCGCATGGGCCATATTTGCAGGCATTATCGACTAAAGATCACAACTTTGCTTCAGCCACCGAAAAATCGAACTGTTACTCTGCTCACATCTCTCAGCGACTGTCACTCTCGTTCTTCATCTCAACGGTCGGCTCCTGGTTGACTATTCTAGAATTAAGTATATATTTTATTAGGGCAGGATATTATTTCCTTAACTTCCCATCAACTGTGACTTAATAAAAAAGTTTATGTTTTTATTTATTGGTATAATTCATTTACTTTTCCTTGGCTCTGGTCAGCTAGGTTTTACTTTAAAACTTTCTCATCTGAATTTTACTGCAGGTTGTCATTAAACTGTCAGGGCTTCAGTCCAGATAAACCCATTTATATTTCAATTGAATATAATGTTGGGTTAGGACAATTAAGCTGGCCACATTCAAGGTATCACTTTAAAAACTGCTGCGGAGGTAACAACCAAAAATAAAGAAGCTCTTTAAGAATACTATACCCCTCCTGTCAATATCTGTCTATTTGTATGGCATAGTGGATTAGATTTAGTGACAGGACCTAAACAGTGTGAATTCAATACCCGGTTAAGGCAGTAGAGACCTAGGAGAGGGGAATTAACAGGTGATAACTGATAACTGACATCCATTAAACATGACACATGGAACTAGAACAGTCTACCCTAGTGAGCGAAATAAAGGGTTCAGTTCGACATTCCAACCACCTGAAGAAAGCCGGAGCGTACAACGGCCGAAACGTTGTGATAAATATGGCGACAAAGATGAGGACATTAGTCCGAATAATGTAAATAATATTTTTTTTTAAATATTCTACTTGAATCTAAGGTTAGCGGAATCGTTATCGGCGCGGAAAATGGAATCTGGGAACTGTGTTCTAATCCCGACCGAAGGTGGTTTAGTCATTTTCGCACTAATTAAAAGTTAAGTATAATAAGTGATAGGCCCTTGGGCGATCATTACTCTTTCGATGAATGTCTGACAAGACAGTAGATTTTCTCGCAGTAGTTTACTGGTTATTTCTGTAGTAGATCGGTTGCAAACCAAGACTAGATGACCGAGTTTGTTTTACTATTCAACCCATAGCTAGTGGAGAAAAAATGATTAATACTGTTCCAAAATTTGGCTCTCCAATTTCCGATATCCATTACACTATAAAGCACATCTCTTGTATATGAAAATTAAAAGCCCTAATTCGAATTCCAGTCGGATTCGTTACACTCAATTACGTATGTTTCCTAAAACACAAAACAAACGGTGTGTACATAAAAACATTATCAAATCAACACACGAAGAATAAAGAAATAAAAAAAAAACTCACACATAATGTCTACTAGTCATATACACACACACTTAAGAATATATATATGGCGACAAAAATGAGGACAATAGTCCAGATAATGCAAATAGTGCCCTTCTGTCAAATGGAAGTAAATAAAAGCTGAGCCCGTTAAAAATAGTGGGTGGGTGGGAATTACCAATGTGTAATTTTTGATATGTCAGGAAAGTTGTTTACGCAGCAGATCGCTACGCTTGTTATTAATATGGGAAATGTTCAGATCTGCCAAATATTTTTCATAGTGAGTCTGATCGATAAGGTCAAATTAGTGGCTGATCTAAAAAGTGACCTACACTCTGTTTTATAAATGGTTCTCTGCGTCATGCTAGACAATTTTTCTCATCCGAATCTATCTTACATAATTACACGAACGAAATTTAGATTCGTTCATGCTTAGATTTTTGCTGCCAGATATTGTATGTTTCCCCAGGAAAATAGGTGGAAACTATTGATAAGATCAAAAGAAGAATCTGCAACGTTATTGTTCCTGAGCTGGCATCCCGGCTTAAATCTGTTACACACCACCGTGAATTAGCTTCCCTGTGTCTTTTTTTATAAATTGTTTCATGGTAATTGTTCTGGCAAACTCTGCTCTGTTATTCCTAAACTCTATGAATTTAACGGCAGTGCTGGATTGGCGGTAAGATTTAATCATTATAGAGTTGTCACCGTCAGTTCTGTTCTAAGATTTCCTTTCCTCGTAATTCTCAACTGTGGAACTCTCTTCTGGATTCTTGCTTTCCAGTCAAGTTTGAATTTAAAATATTCAAAGCAATGTGAATCGTTATCATTTGTCTCCTTATTTTCTCTTGTTCTATTATTCACTCGCTTTAACAGTGATTTTTCTCATATTCTTCTAACTCGGTAACCTCCTTGTGTATAGTGGCTTTGTTACCTGGCTGGGTGTGGAATGATATAAAAACAAGCTTCAGAACTTTACAGATAGAAAGGACATGCGACCCTCATTTTATTTGTGTTTAAAAGATAAGATAAAAATTCCTCTCAGATTTTTATAACGATATCCCACGGTATAGAACAAATAAAAGCTTCCTTGAACACTATAATCATAGCATCTTCAAAGCAGTGATCGATTTTTCATCCTTTTGATAACATTCAATTTTTAAAACCTTCATTTGCATTCATAACTGTCACATCATTTAGTATGAGTATTTTAATAGAAATCGTTTAAGCTTACTGCCATATCATCTTGAAACACCAGTAGTCGTACGATCACTGAAGTTAAGCAACGTCAAGCCTGATCAGTACCTCAATGTCTGACCGCTTGGAAATAGTAGGTGCAGTAAGCTTGGCTGTGCGGATGGTGTAATGAATAATGGCTTAAAATTGTTAATCCGTGAGCCGAGTTTCAATTCCCGCTGTGTTCGTTATATTCACTTACACGCAAATTCTCTTGGGAACAATATGGATTCGCCTCTTCTCCTCACAGCTATGAGTTAATTAGTAAACCCTGTATCACGAAACCATTATTGTCTAATATATCCACAATCTAAAAATGTTTTCTAGTTTTAAATAAACTGCAATGGGTTGACAAGCTATAGAAAAAGAATGCCAAGCAAAAGTTCGTTATCACTTCCTTAAATGCGCGTTATATTCGAGATTTGTGTAGACGCCGGTACTAGTAGTAACACCTTCCAATAATATCCGCATTAGTAATACTTGTTCAAGTAGTAATCGTCAAATAGTATAATGATCAGAAGACAAACGTAAACCATATAGTAGTAGAGAGATTGAACGTATAGCAATAGTGGATAGACGAGAAAAGTGAAACGTCATCGTATCGTTATCACGCTACTTCCTATTTATTCACTTCCTTTCTGATCACGTGATCTACTTAATAATAGAATCACCCCTGTTACTCCATGGCGATCTTAGTTTCACACCACAGTCTCAGCAACGACACTTACGCTTATACAACACTTCTACTGATCACGCCAGATTTTGTGCTTTCATCCTAAAACTATAACAATGAAAAGCTCAGTAAGGTTGCTGTATACGCCACAGGTTAGCTGTGTGTATTTTGACGAAATATATATATATGACAGAGCAGATGGCTGTAACCATGATTACTTAGTCACCCTAGCAAACGGACATACTCGGAAGCGAGTATCAAGCGACTGCATGCAATGTGAGTATTAAGCGACTATATGCAAATTATTCTTACACTGATATATATTATATTTCATTGTTACTAACGCAAAATGAAACGTTTATTTCGAACTATGGCTTTGTTTTCGTTGACCAGCTTTCTTTATTAACATGATCAATACTTTAGAGTTTAACGACAGGATACATAATTTCTGAAATCAATAAAATTTATTCTGTTGCTCGGGTGGATTTTATTTTGAATGAAATTCAGAGGGTAGCTAATTAACCATTATTTTAAAAGCATATAGCGTTCGTTCAGTGAAAAGTAAGGAAGTGAATAAACCAGGGGATTGGCAGAAAATGTTGAAATTAGAGAAAATAAAAGAACTGTGAATATTAATGGAAGAGAAGGAAAAATGTAATAAGTGGCAAGGAAAGTATAGAGTAAAAATTGATAAAACAGAGTGAAGAGTAAGAAATAAGTATGCTAACAAAGTTGAGGGAGAGACAATGGAAAAGGAAAAGAAAGAAACTAGAACGAAGAAGGAGTGTTTAATATATATATATATATATATATATATATATATATATATATATATATATATATATATATATAAGGAATAGAAAACTAATTAAGTTAAATATCAACTAGTCAGTGCATTCGGACAAGGGGGGATAAGTAGAAGATTAGATGAGCATAGCTAAAAAGAAACAGAGAAAGAAACTAGAAAGAAAGAGAAAATAAAATTAAAACGGACGAGAAGGAAACATTTAGTAGGAAAATATATCGTGGAAATGTCGGCAGTAAAAACAAGAAGCCAGCAAAAAAATGTATTCACCATGCAGGAAAAAAAAACAAAAAAAAAAACCCCGAAAAAACTGAGATCTGATTGGCGGAAAATATTTTAAAAAATGAAGACACATGTTAATTAAACGTTACACACACTCACACACGCTCACGCATAAATATGTAATTATATATTAACACGGAGGTATATCGCATATGCACACAAGGAAACACACACACATATGAACATAAGTGGTTATATTAAAATGCATATTTCTGCATGTATTACACGTAGTATAATTTAAATACATACTTTATATATATATATATATATATATATATATATATATAAATACATTATATATATATATATATATATATATTCATAGATTATATTTGACATATAAGATTTTGTGTCTTTATTTTGGGGTGTTTCTTTTTCGAGGCGTTTATAGAGGAGATGTTGTTTACTAAGCTGTGCTGATGGCCTCACCGTGTACCATGCTACAAGCCAAACTTAATTAAAGTTACCCGATACAGAGACGATTTTGAAAGAGATATGTTTCACTCTTCTCCTGCAAAGCGAGGTCGCACATTCGATTCTTGACAAGGGCAAAACTTTCCCTTTAATAAGATTTCTTGAATATTTAGGCCGGTGAAGGAAAATATGAAAAAAAAATACTGTTTTAAAAATAAACGGAGAGACTACTCTAATATGAGTATACACTGAATATAATGTTTAAAATTGAAAAATCAGCGTGATTAATATATTGATTTTCCAAGCGTAGCTTAGATGTGGCACAAGTCTGAAAGCAAGGGCACCAAGGAAGGATCAGGATTAATATATGAAAGAAATGCATTGCTTTTTTTTTTTAGAAATTGCTTCGTTTATGTTCGGATGGCAAACTGAGCCGTTATAATCTTTCGAGAATCTAGGAATGAATGTGCTTATTATATGGCCTTGACTAATCAGCAACGCTCTACATAGTTTCAAGTCTGGGATACGTTTTATTTGTCGACAGTTTGTCCAGCAAAGCGGGCCGCAGTTTCGAATCATCTCCGAGGGAGCATCCTTTATTTAATAAGGTTTCTCGAATCGATAGACCAAAAATATATATATAGAGAGAGTTTATAATTAAAATCAGCGTCTACTCAAATATAGGTATCCACTAAAAATAGCGTTTAAATATGATAATATAATTATTTATATATATATATATATATATATATATATATATATATATATATATATATATATTTATATATATATATTTAGATAGATAGATAGATAGATAGATAGATAGATAGATAGATAAAGTGAACATAGAGAGTCAACATTTAGAGGCGACAGTCTGTTTCATGCTAGATGCAATCGTCAAGGGCTGACGATTGCATCTTTTATATTTACAACGTTCTATCTCTGATATTTTTATCCCATAAATATATCCCATCTTAAACTATATATATATATATATATATATATATATATATATATATATATATATATATATATATATATATATATATATATATATATATATATATATATATATATATATATATATATATATATATATATATATATATATATATATATATATATATATATATATATATATATATATATATATATATATATATATAGGCTACTTCGCCAGACAACGAAAGTGGTCGTGTGTCTTTTCAGCCCCGGCGTGCAATGAAGTTCCCCCTTCTAAGTTTAGACGAAGCAGGAAGTAGCAATCAACTGTGAGGAATTGATAGTGTTTTTTTATGTTGAGATATGAAATTATATATATGATTTCTGTACAGCTATATCTTACCTTAATGTTGTTTCTGTTGAAAATCTTTTTTAGTTGTTGGAGAATGACTAAAGTCATTGACAATTCACGCAAATCCGTACAATATTGGTTATCACCCAACTCTACTAACAAATAAGTATTAGACAATTGTAAAACCTGATATGAAACAGCGACCATAATGTGAATTTGAAGTATGTAGTTAGAAATAACAACAACGATAAAAATAAGTTAAAACAACGAAAACGTAACAGTATATGGTTCAACCCGCCATGCCACTGTAAAGTCAGATCCAATGTAGGTAGAACTTTGCTGAATTTAATTAACAGACACATTGTACATGAAAATCGAATCGTACTATCGACGATGGATATTATATATATTCACTGATATATAATTGTAGCTCTGTCTCATAACATTGTGCACTGAATTTATAATACCCGCGGAAGAAATATATTTCTACGTACGTGTATGTATATTTTAATCCTACACATATATATATCCTTTGTGTAAGATCAATGCTAAATAACAGTGCTGTAGCAGGGATCAATGCTAAAT
Source organism: Acanthosepion pharaonis (assembly GCA_903632075.3). NCBI lineage: Eukaryota > Metazoa > Mollusca > Cephalopoda > Sepiida > Sepiidae > Acanthosepion > Acanthosepion pharaonis. Next base: position 291,534 of record CAHIKZ030005267.1, on the reverse strand, counting down.
AACAGTGCTATTAAGTATTATTAAGAAAAATACATAATACCCCACACCGATATTATGACTTGGATTTTTGTGCCTAATGCAATCGTCAGGTACTGATCGTCGTTTACAATTTGGGTAATATTTTAAGGTCTCGCGAGATTATTGTTTTGTTTGAAAGAATTATTACTGCTGTTAAATATTTGATTTCTAATATAATTCTGAATTTAAATTTAGGCTCAAACTTACAATTAAATTCTAAAATAAAAAAGAATTAGAAATTTTAATATTCGTTTAAAAAATATTTACGGACACTGTTTGAAAATCAAGTGGGGGAACTCTTTTTTTTTGCTTAGAAATAATGATAAAATTAATAAAAACTTTTTCAGTGATAAAATGATAATAAAATAATAATAATAATAATAGTATAACAGTAATACTGAAAATTTGCATAATAGTAATGATAAAAAAGAATAATAATTATAGTAACAATAAAATGGTAGGTCATGGTGATAATAATATTGATAATATAAAATATATATGTATATTAATAATAATAATAATAATAATAATAATAATAATAATAATAGCAACACTAAAGCAAGTATCTATGGCGTCTGAAACTGAGAAATGTATATGAATCTGAGTCAACGTGCTTGAGTATGAATATATTTCAATGTATGCAAGTGCACATTCACTTCTTTTGATTAACAAATTCGGTTTGCATATATTTTTTAGGATCATTAACTTGACAGAAAGATATAATTTACATTTATCACCTTTACCGCTGAAAGCTTTACTTTCGTTACTTAATCCCAGGTGATAGTTGTTACTTTTATTTTCCAGAATTATCACATTTTGCAGGCTATTTCACGACAGTAATATTTTTAGATTCTAAGAATTTTTTTTTTAATTTTAGATAATAATGTTTTTAGTCTTACATGTATAACTAATTTAACCAAAATTATGAGATGAGGTAGATTCCTACCTTTCCCGAGGTTATTTGTACGTAGGTGAATATAACGAACTAGGCTATCCTATTAAAAATTCAGGGCCATTATTCGTTACATCACAAGCCCATCAAAGCTTTATTCACCAGGGGTGATCCATTGAGGTAATAATCAGGCTCGACGTTGCTGAAATTAAATATCTCTGTATTTAAATTTTACCATGCAAGGGATTGTTAAAAAAATAAACATGTCTTCTCAAATGTAGTTGCTAAATATGTTCTTTACCATAATTTAGTATAAAATCCACGTTTCCTGTGTTGCCTGACTTAAATATGTATTACAAAATTGCAGTTTGCAGAGTAATCGATATTCCTGCAATTTGAATCTGCCAATCTCTCTTCCCGATTCTATAAACAATCCTAAACTTCGCTTGGCGGATGCAGAAATCACCGCCTAGATGACTACAGATTTTATTATCTATTGAATGATTAAACGTATACCATATTGATTTAACAGAAAAAGAGCTATTTTATTTTAAAGTGTTAATTTGTCGTTTTCAGTCATAATTGTTCTAGCTAGACAAGTTTGCTAAACATGCCCTCATTGCATCTCCTATATAGGAGTGAATATTGAAGAATCAGACTACCTTACAAAGGAAGGAAATCATTAGAACAAAAAAAATATGGTGCTACTAAAGGATGCTGAATATGCGATTGATTAACAATACTTTTTTTTTTAGAAAATTCAAACAGCATGCCACTTCTACTTATAACCAGAAAGCGACAGTTGGCATTTTTAGGGTACCTAATGAGGAAAGTGGGCTTAAACTTGCAGGTCATATTGAAGAAAACATTAGAAATTTACTTTATGAGATTTATGAAGGTGTCAGCGCAAGTGCAGCAGCCAAATCCCTCCAGCGCGCTTTACGGAGTAAATGCATTGGGCAAGTGAAGTTGCAGGAGGTGGTTTCCCTGTTTCAGAAACTGGGAATTTAAGTCTAGATGACGTGACAAAGAGAGGCATACAGGCGGACATGATCCAGAGAATCTGGAAGCTGTTGTTACTACAAGTAGTGCCACTGACGCTTGGGAACTCAGTGACAAATTTAATCTTAGTCGTATGTTAATCCTATAGTCCTACAAGGATTGAAAAAAAAAAGATTTGAAAAATTTGATGGGTTATAAAATGGGTTCCTCATCTTTTATCTCCAGAGAATCTTGAACAACGTATCGATTGTTCTGAGTCATTGCTCACACGAAATCTTCAACTGAATTTTTTTGTAATGGTTGGTTACTGGCGATAAAAAATGAATCCTTTACCATAACATTAAGCGCTGTCGTCAGTAATTTAGTCGAAGGAACAACACTGCTCAGCAAACGAGAGGGAAACTTAATCCAAAGATTATCATAGTTACTGCATGGTAGGATATTCACGAAATCCTCTATTTTGAACTGTTAGACAATAATAAAAAATATCGATACCGATCTCTACTGCCAACCCATTGAAAATATCCATCCTTAGTCAAAAGAAAGGGGCTTATCCTCCATTATATCAATGGCCCTCTTCACATTGCACGATTGTCTAGTTGTCTCTTAGAGGAGCACTGTTGGGAAACATTGCTTCATTCTCCATATTCTCCCGACCTTATCTCTTGTTTAGGGCTTTCCAGAAATATTAAGATGGCCTATGCTTAACATCAAGAGAAGAGGATGAACAGGAATATATCTGGTATTTTACATCAAAACCCGAAGTTTACAAACGTGGACTCTATAAAAATTTTGACAGATTTAATGGGGTTCTAGGAAGCAACGGAGGCTATATAGATGATTAACAATTTCTACAAGCGTTAGTATTTTTATTTGAAATATACACGACAGAAATGGAGGAATGTTCGTTGTAACTTCTATATGGGTGCATCCATTAGGCCGTAGTTTGTTAGGAGCGGTGTTTTAACCTGAGATTTACCAGTATAATATTCGATCGATGATGAATGCTGATCTTGAAGACTACAGCTTACGAATCTGCCTGAATCATCCGGTTTCTGTTTTCTCCAGTTCGTCTTGTGCCGATGTCAGCTTTTGTTTTCCTAAGAAAATCACGAAATTCAACTCACGATTTATTCTGTCTCAGTAATACTTATCTTATGTTTCCTCAGATCTATAGTAGATATATATTCAGATAATATCACAGCGTATGGATGCACCTCCATAAATCTTAATGACCAGTGCCTGCTAGCTAGTCTCTCCTCTAACCTAACCCTCACAGATTAATGGATGTCAGTTATCAGTTATCTCCCAGTAATTTCCCTCTGAAAGTTCTCCACTGCCTTAACCGGGTATTGAACTCACACTCTTTGGGTCCTGTTACTGGATCTAACCAACGCCTTTATCCACTGTGCCATGTGTCCTCAAGGACACATGGCACAGTGGAGAACTTTCAGAGGGAAATTAACAGGAGATAACTAATAACTGACATCCATCAAACATGGCAGGTGGAACTAGAACAGTCTGCCCCAGTGAGCGAAATAAAGGGTTCAGTTCGACATTCCAAACACCTTAAGAAGGCCGGAGCGTACAGCGGCCGAAACGTTGTGATAAATATGGCGAAAAAGATGAGGACAATAGTCTGAATAATGTGAATAATGTACATGATACCTCATCTCAGAAATATAGAGAGAAATGTGTTTCTACAGAAAGATGCTGAGGATACCATTGACCAAACACGTGAGCAACAACGAGGTTCTGGATGTAATGGAAATAAAAAGGAAAATCATATTTAATATCAGGCATTTGAAATTTATGGGGCAGGTAATGAGGAAGGAGGGCTTGGAAAACCTCCTACTCACAGGACAGGCGGAGAGAAAAAGGAACAGAGGAAAGCAGCACATAACATACTTGATGGGCGGAACAGACCTGGGGAACGGCTGCCCGAGGTGCACGCGCTCGGGCTCCCCACATTAAATCGACCTTATGTCACAACCTGACCTCGTAGGGTGTTGAGTAAATATCTACTTGATGGGGGGAAGCAAATAGATGTTAGAACAGGGTTTGTTTGGAATAACGAAAAGACAAAACTGACTAAGTGCTAAAAGTGACAGAAAGAAGTGAAGAGCCATAATCGCCTATGTCCTGAAGAAACTAAGCCCATAAAAGAAGAATTTAGTTATTAAATTCACGTTTTGGCATCTTTCGTAAGGGGAAATGTGGTTTGCTTTCACTGAAATTATTGGGTTGTTGCATAATTATCAGGCGTTTTTGTAGGCGAGTTAATTGTTACTAACAATTGCTGTTTTGTTAAATTTTAATAAAAATATTATTTTATTTTCAGGTTATAAAAATGCGTGTCGATAACCATACTCATTTAAAAATGATATTGTTGAAGTGTTATGCTTTTTTTTTCATAATAAATATTATTTAAAAAACGCCTGATAATTATGCACCAACGCCAATAACGTTCTTTAATAGACTCGCCAGATCTAGATTCTCATATGTGTTACAGAATGCAAAGGTCAGGGTCTCTTGGGCGTGGTATTCTGACAGTGATGGATTGTCTTTGTATGCGTTTTGGATATAAGTCGAAAACGGCGCAAATAAAACAATGGGTCGCAATAATTCTGAAACGCTTCACACACCGGCTAAGACCACTCGCGGAGGAACGCTGAGCCAATGTGTGACAGGCATTCCTCTGACGTCATTCCTACTACTGCCTCTTTAATCTAAACTGTCACTACTCTCCTCTAATAAAACGAATGAGAAAAATAAATGTTCCTTTTCGTTGATAACCATTTTATGTAGTAACGTGGAGGACACATAGAAAACAGAGAACGCAAATATATTCTTGTTATGTGTGTTTTACAACCCATTCAGAAATGTCTAAACTATCAGCTATTTACAATCGTTTTCTCAGATCAATAACAGAAAGTGGCAAAAGCTAACTAAACTTCTGGCACCAGGAGAGGAGCGTTTACCAACTCTCGTAGCCTATTACAACAGAATCACAAAATAAAATACTTTTACTAAATAACAGAAACCACATCACTTGAAGACCTTAAATAGAAGCAACTATTATAAAGGATAGCATGTTTAACTCAAAGAGCAAAAAAAGGTATTATGATGATGTTGTCATTCCACACTACGTTAAACAAAAAGTTAGGAGGGAAACTTTGTATGTATCTTAGAATGAGTAATAACAGAAGAATGGAGAAATCGAATTTATTTTTTCTTCAGATATTTCAACTGAAACGAACGCTAACTGATCAGTTAATAACAGTCGAATATTTCTTTATAAGGAAACGGATAATCCCCCGAATACTTATCAACTTATGGGTCGTTTAATGCCGAAATTTAATTTTCTTAAGATCATTAATAATTTCATTTACAAAAATGTATTTCTGGTCATTTTTCAGAAATACATTGCTAGTAATATTTTGAATTTTTACAAAAAATCATTTGCTGATATTTTTTACTCTGAAAATATATTGCTGGTATTTTTAATATAACACATCGAATGTTTCTTTTTTCAGTTTACTCGTCTTATTGGTGTAAATATTTGCTTGTATAATACAGGGATAGGATACAGTGTTCAAGTTCAGATAATAGACAGTGGCTGGAGTATTGATTTTTCAGACCAGATTACACACACTTCAAGGATTTTCACAAAACAATCATGCTTCTCATCAAATCGCCGTTTTTCTTATTAAGACAAGCTGAGTAAATAACGCATGCGCAATATTTTATTATCATTGTCAATCCAAAAGCCAGTGACGAATGATTTCGTTTAATTAATAAAATTTATAAAATAATCAATATCAAAGAACAAAGAGATAGCTAATTACCTTTGCCCCAATTTAGCAAATAATTGTCTTATATCTTCCTTTGTACTTCGTTAATCAATCGATTTGCTCGTTCACTTATTAGCTCATGAGCTATATGTGTCAGTTTGTTACTATTAAAAAGTTGCCTCTTTCCATTCTTCTCTTCATTTCTATACAAATGAGATTCCATTTAACTAAGAGAGAAATATTAAATGGTAATCGCTATTATTGTCATCAGTGTTAGTGATTCAAAAGCTAGACAGAGACATTGTCAAAATAATTCAATGAAAAATCGTGACTCCGCTATTCTGTGTCATATTTTAGAGGGAATAATTTGGACTAGTTGTGTGAGGGCAAATTCCACGAAGATTTTAGAACACTGATTATTAGTTTAAATTATGAATATAAGTATTGTTTATTCGCTGTCATGATTGACGTCAGAAATAAATTACTTATATATTCTTATTGAGATATAATTACTCATGTGAAAAAACTTAAACAGAAAATCCTTAAATATCAGATGGAGGAGAGAAGGGGTCTGAAACATAATCTACGTATCCAAAAATATTTACAACTAGAGTTTACACTTCTAAATATCCATTTTCTATATATATCCAGAGATTCTCATTTTACGAGTAACTGTTCTCATTGCGGGGATTTCTAATAAAATTTCAGTTGGGAACATGCAAGTAAATATAAATTATTTCTTCAATACTATAGTTTAGACAAATTCAGGGAAAACATTCGCAACTACAAGTGAGCGACTTTATTTGTGCCCTATGGAGTAAATATAAATTGTGTACTTTGTAGAGGAACATATAGTTTCAGAATGCAACGGAAAACTCACTAGATAATTAAATGCGAATAAATTTAAATATGAATCAGATTTTAAACGAATGAATTATAAATTAAATTAAATAATAAATATATTCAAATATCTCACTAGAATTTAAAAAAAACTCTATTACAATTTTATTTAAATATCGAACCGAGTAAAACCTTTAAAAACAATTCATTATAAAAAGATTAAATCGATTTTCGGTTTTCACCAGAATTGGAAATAAGATTTACTTAAATTTTAATTAAAATAAGGGGTAAGTTAAATTTCTCAGCAAGAGCTACATATATTTAATCGGAGGATATTATGTATATTTTAAACCTAGATTGCTACTGAGACCTATTTTAAACATACATTTTTACTGAGCCTTACTATTGATCGGGTAGCGTTCCTGTTCGGAAAGATAAACAAAGGAGATGCTACAGAGGTATGTTCAATAATACGCCGAAAAATCAGCTTTGAATGATGAAAGAAGACCCCAAGATTAATAAATTTTTTTATCGTTAAAAGTTTGTTATTAACAGGAGGAAAGACTAAAGTATTTTTTCTATTAATTTTTAATTTTTTTCTTCTTTTCTAGCACGTTTAAAATTTTCGTTGAAAATCTTGTTTGTTTTTTAGGTCAAAGGTCGCGTAATATTTAGCATTAGCTTTTTCGCGTTTTTTTTTTCAGTTGAAAAATACATTAATTTTGAAATTCTTGGAGAAATCAAATAATTGTCGGATTTTAATGGAACCTTCAGAACTTACTAAAACGTGAATAAAATTATTTTAGAAATGTTTGCTTTTTTAGGAATTCATTGTAAAATGTTTTTTGACATCTGTTATATCCCACATAATTTTATGAAAACTTGAAAGTGCCAAACTGTAACCATCTGTATTTGTTTTATTAAATGCAGAAGACTTTGAAGAATATAAATCATCGATTTTTTTAAATCGATAACATGTTCTACCCAAACATTAGGTCTGAATTGTAAATATACAAAATCCAATAAAACTAAAACATAATTTAACAAAAAACCTTTAATGGATTTTCTGAATAATGTATATTAAGGACATTTTTATCTGAAGTTAAAATGTTTTCGATAAAAGATGAATTTTTACAAGAATTGTTTTCTTTTTTTAATTTTAAATGTAAAATGTGATAAAGTTGTAAAATATTTAAAAGTTAAATTTGGAGTAGTGTGTCTCAGAAAAAGTTCTTATTAAAATATTTACTTTTTACAGATCTTAAATCTGAAAGCTTATTACTATCTGCGAAATTAAAATTAAAATTTTTTAATATACGAGAAATGTATTAAAAACACTACTGGCGAAACTACGGAATCACGATTCTGACATAATTGCCACGATTGCTTGAGTCGTTTCTCTTGATATCGTATCAAATTCTCCAACTGACCGACCATGATCGTCGTATTTTCAATTTTTTTTATTACATATTTCACTAAATGTTTTCTTTTCATTTTTTAAATATAATTTTTCAGTAAAATATATAACGCAATTATTATTTTTTCTTTTTTAGATTCAATTTTTGGAACGGAAAAAATGCAGGCGTTGGACATATTGAAAAAAAAGGGACCTAGAAGAAATCAAAACATTTAATAGTTAGGGATTACTTTATAGTTAAATAAGATGGTTGATTTAAAAATTAAAAGATACTGTCACTTCTACCCTTCCTTCTGATATAATGCCCTAACGTTAGTTAAAGATACATTGACGAAAACGTCAAGTGACACCTCTAAAACCAATCACCACTGTTAGACAAGCTGCTCTTATTTCCAATTAAAGGTTTTCTACTAAAAAATTAAGTTATGTCTGCTTCAAATTAGATTAAGTACACTTTACATTTTCTAATTTTCCTAAAATATACTTTACATTTTCTATTTTTACCTAAATTGAATTTTACAAGATTTTTAAACGAAGAGATTTACTTTTTTTTACAAAACTGTTAATAATGGATGACATGATTGGTTTTAAGTCAATTTTGATGACTAAAAAAAAAAGACGATTTTTAGCTAAAAATTCGGATGTGCCACAAAGGATTAAAAAGGTTTAAAATATTCAAAATATATTTAATAATAACATAAAAATTTAGACGATAAAAATATTGTTTAACCAGGTTTTGGTCATTTATTCATCAGGGTGTGCTCTTTTTTTAGCAAAGGTTTGAACATACCTGCATAGTATAATATACATAGAATACATAGACAGAAGTCACGTTTTAAATAAATTTTCATTCGCAAAATGACACCCATCAGACAAATTCGTGTCCCTAAAATGTGCAAAATCGATGAATGGGCTACTTCTGCCGGATATTGCAGGTTTCTGCACTGTTTTAAATAGAAATTCGGGGTAAAACAATTATCCTGGAAGAAACAGATCGCAAATCTGTTTCTAAAACGAATTCGATATATCTCATTCGATTACGTGTTCCATATATCTCATAGATAGAGGGGCTTAGAATCCCATAAGACTGAACTTTATGTAAAGAATGCCTTAAGAAGGATTTTTTTAAAATTTGCGCTAAAAATATATACAATGTAGATCGGTATATGAAGACAGATTATGCCACATGAAGCACTTTAAGAATTAATCCAATGTTTAATTTAAAAAAAAACAATAGGGCTTCATTCATATATATATATATATATATATATATATATATATATATATATATAGTTAAACCTAGAGATCCAGACAAAAATACCAAGGTTTCACATAAGCTGGTAAGGGAAGGCTTGGTAGGTTTGTCTGGATCTCTAGGTTTTACTAGGTCTGCTCTACTTATTTGCCAATCAAAATACTGAAGGATTTCCGAACGAGTATAGTTTCTTATACTTATAAGATTACTACTACTAATATATATATATATATATATATATATATATATATATATATATGAAACTATTTAAAACCATACAACGTTGCCGTTTACTTGTTTTGCTACTAAATTATTTTTGCAATTTCAACAACTACGTAAGTTTTGATTAATAAATTCGCATCGATTAAATGCCCTAGCTTTTGATTTTCATATATCAATGTTTACCAAATAGTTTATTTTATTTTTTTATTATTTTATGTTTATCATTCTGAATGTATTGATTTGATTTGAGTTTAATTAATAAATTAAATTCGAATACATTTAAAGATGAATCAAACCTATTTTAAGACGAATAAATTGAATAGATGAAATCAAATAGATCATCCCACAATAATACAACGATTACATCAATCCATTTTTTGACTAAATTTGTCATCTGCATTTATAACTGATTGGTCGTCAGTCAAGTAACCATTTGATACCCCGGGTTTTATTTCTTCTTGTTTCCAGCAAATCTCATTTCTTATGACTTAATCGAGTCTCTGGCGCTTTTGATCTTAAGCTTTTTGCTGAACTATTTTGACGGCGTTCAAATCCTTGACATTTACAATTGTCTTTTGCGCTTTCTCTGTGTGATTTCTATCAAACTTCACAATTCCAATGGTTTTCATCATTAGTTAAGTTAAATTCTTAAATTGTATTCACACACACACACACACACACACACACACACACACACACACACACACACACACACACACACACACATATATATATATATATATATATATATATATATATATATATTACAATAAACGTGCAATCAATTTACAAATACATGAATTATTCATACAAAAACTAATGCAAAGGTTAATGATTTAAATGGCAAGACATCCATCTTGCAAACGATTCAAATAGTACACAAAAACCTCTAAATCCGTTATGCATGGGTTGATCCTTGTTTATATAAATTTCTGCCGTATTAGTTGTTATTTTTACTAAAACTTTCGTCTGTTCCTACAGACATCGTCAGGTATATAATAGATGTTGTTCTTGGTTTTTTCTCTTAGTAATAAGAGGACATCGAAAAATATGTGTATTGTATCCGAAATGCTATTAAAAAATGAGTTATTGGTTTTTGAACGCGCCAAAGCAACGCTGAGTTTGATTTTGAATTTTTTTAAAATGTCTGCGTCTATACCAAATATGGTAATGAACAAATATTTTTTACTATAAATTTTTTATCAAAGTATGAACTATATTGTTCAATAATTACAGTAATGTCGCACTTATTAACCAAAAAGTCGTTACATGGATCAGATATTTAAATTACAATAAACGTGCAATCAATTTACAAATACATGAATTATTCATACAAAACTAATGCAAAGGTTAATGATTTAAATGGCAAGACATCCATCTTGCAAACGATTCAAATAGTACAAAACCTCTAAATCCGTTATGCATGGGTTGATCCTTGTTTATATAAATTTCTGCCGTATTAGTTGTTATTTTTTACTACAAGCTTTCGTCTGTTCCTACAGACATCGTCAGGTATATAATAGATGTTGTTCTTGGTTTTTTTCTTTTTCAAAAACCAATAACTCATTTTAATAATCATTCGGATACAATACACATATATTTTCGATGTCCTCTTATTACTAAGAGAAATATTTGTGTAGATAAGATAAAGAGAGATGGATAACACACACACACACACACACACACACACACACACACATATATATATATATATATATATATATATATATATATATATATATATATATATATATATAGAGAGAGAGAGAGATAGATAGATATAGATATATATATATATAGGGTGCCCCAAAATAATATATACACATTTTAAATATTAATAGTTAATAATAAATTACCGTGATGTGAGAACTTATACGGATGAAAATATGCAAAACAGATGGAGTGGAAGAGGAAGGACAGTTGAATATCCACCTAGATCACCAGATTTGACACCCTTGGATTTCTTTTTGTGGGGCTTTCTAAAAGACAAAATTTTACAGCAGAAAACCTGACACAATTGCTGAAATGAGAGTAGCATACCAAAAAAAAAAGGTTACTGGATGTTTGTAGTTCTATTCCTACAAGATATGAAAAGTTTATTGAACAGAACGGCAACCAGTTTGAGCACTTGATGTGAGGTTCATCATTATATGAACTTTCTGCCATTGCTCCAAGTAGATTTTATCTGATTAAAGTTAATTTTTTATGTTTTTTGTATATTTTACTCTTAAGTTGTTTAAATGTGTATTGTTCCTCTTGTATTAATCTTATTTACAAGTTAAAATACATAAATTGATAAGTTATAACGATTCAAAGAGTGTATACATTATTTTGGGATACCATATATATATATATATATATATATATATATATATATATATATATATATATATAACATATGGGATATTTGCAGATGGGACATAAGATTACGTACAAAATATCAAAATATTTAGTTTTCGGCATTATATAATCCAAAGAGGTTGATATGGCGCCAAACAAAACCAACCAACAAACCAACGAAAAAACATGATATAACACTCACGACAATTACTTAAAAATCAAACTGTATTCCAAAGTAAAACTGTTAAAAAAATAACGAACAATACAAATTTATAAAAATTATAGCGACTTCATCCAAATCCGTTTAAAATGCTGACGAACAACCAATTTCTAAAAGAAATCAAATAAATATCATTTCTGTATAACTATGAAGTAAAATACATATACCACCGTCTCTAATAATAATGCCCACACAAATAAGTATATGCACAAAGGCGTCTACCATGTACTCAAGTGTGAAAGCAGAATAACATGTATCATAATTTTTATTATTTCAAACATCACAAGAAAAATAATTCCGGTATTATATAACCCTTAAGAATTTGATATGCCGTTAAACAAACAAGTCAACTTAAAAAAATAAGTATAAGTTATTTACTTATATATTTACCGCTATTTAAAATGAATGCCTTAATATTATCAGGCTGCACTTCGATATCATTTGAGTAAAATAAAACTGGAACGAATCCCATACTGCAATATTTCCAGTTTGATTCTCATGTCTTCCCATTTGTGTTAATCGCATTAGGTTAGCATATTATTCTTAATCCAAGGGTATAATTATTAAAATATCTTCATAATTTGTAACATCGAATATGGAATAGGCGAAACAAATAAATTTTTAAGGATGGAATAATTTTTCAGTAAAATATGAGAAGAGGTATAATAGTTAAAAATTCGAAAGAAATAGAAGAGGTATAATAGTTAAAAATTCGAAAGAAATAGAAGAGGTATAATTGTTAAAAATTCGAAAGAAATAGAAGAGGTATAATAGTTAAAAATTCGAAAGAAATAGAAGAGGTATAATTGTTAAAAATTCGAAAGAAATAGAAGAGGTATAATAGTTAAAAATTCAGAAAAGAAATAGAAATTGTTAAAAAATTCAAGAAAGAAATAGAAGAGGTATAATTGTTAAAAATTCGAAAAGAAATAGAAGAGGTATAATTGTTTTCAGAAAGAAATAGAAAAATAATTGTTAAAAATTCGAAAGAAATAGAAGAGGTATAATTGTTAAAAATTCGAAAGAAATAGAAGAGGTATAATTGTTAAAAATTCGAAAGAAATAGAAGAGGTATAATTGTTAAAAATTCGAAAGAAATAGAAGAGGTATAATTGTTAAAAATTCGAAAGAAATAGAAGAGGTATAATAGTTAAAAATTCGAAATTGTTCGTTGTGGAAAATTATGTAAATAGTTTAACCACTATGTTTTCGTGTTTTCAAAGATATAAACTTTGTTTTCGCACATTTTAAAAGCTTTATAGACCTGGCCAAAATTGGAAAGTCTATCACCGATTTCCTAATAACAATAGAACGGCGATGTCCTTATTATTTCGGGACAGTTACGTAAAGTAACATATATTATAAAATATTACCTACCATGGTGACATATCAGCTGAATTGAGTGGAGAGCATATGTCACCTCGAAAGTATTTCCCCATATTTATGTCATCGATCAGTTCCGTATGCTTAGAGGTGATATGTTTGTTTAGTGTCTATACATATTGTATGCGAGAGGGAATAGTGTCTGACGAATAATCTTCAGATAGAATACAAACACAGATACATACACACACACATACATACATACATACATATATATATATATATATATATATATATATATATATATATATATATATATATATATATATATATATATAACAACAGAGCTCTGATCATGTTTGAACTTTATTCCATGCATAAACTGTAACCCTTATGAGAGAAATTTCAATTCTTAATGTTAACATTCCACTGTTGTAAATGTACTTACACATCTTTATAAACAATGACTGCTTTTGGCTTCTGTCTTTAAATATATATATATATATATATATATATATATATATATATATATATATATATATATATATATATATCAACAGCAGGTAATTTAAGGTTTATAAACATATATAAGTACATCTCTAAAAGTTGATGTATTTGATATCAATAAGTGAAAATTCTAACTTTCAGTAGGATTATATTCCAAGAATATATATATATATATATATATCCATCAATAGCTATTATTAACATTATAATATCAATTATTAGCACTATCAACATACTCACAATCGTCAATAATGCACAAGCAGTCAGTGTTGAAGATAGAAACATCATCACCATGCCCCCAAACAGAACCCACTTAACCAAAGTGGTGATGAAAGACCCAGATCAATAGGTGTGTACGTGTACGTCTGCATGAATGTATATGCGTGAGAGGAAGTGTAATGTTGGTGATGCAGGCGGCCGATCTGAAAAGAATCAAGAACACCCCAACCTGCCCCTTGTCGAAAGAACACCGATACATACAGTCTGGAAACAGAAACAGAATTACAATTGCGTATATATGTATACTTGAAAGCAGGGATGTGTATCTGCGCCAAATCTCGAATTGTTTATATGGGTGTGTTTATATGAACTAAAATGCGTACACTTGTATGCATGTATATGTGAGAGTGTCATCCCAGACGAACACAGAGAATTTTCCCCTATCACCAAACATAATCAAACACAAACATGCATAATTATATTCAATTTGTAAAAATTAATCCAGTTTGTCTGATGATCGCAAAAACATGAAACCCAGGGTCACACACTCATATCCATACAAGTGAATAAAATTATGGAAAATAAAGCATAATATTTAAAAAAAAAATCTACATTACAACCAAAAACGTTTGCGGTATCTCTCTTCTTTTTAATATACAGACTTTTCTCTCGTTGGAACTACTATAACCTCTTCCATTTATATATATATATATATATATATATATATATATATATATATATATATATATATTTATTGAACAATAAAAATATTTAAAAATTTAAATCTTCAGACACACTGGGTTTGTAGATTAATATTCTTTCGTTTTTATTATTATTTCATTTAGACACCTCGACTAGTTTCGGCAAACATGCCCATCATCAGGAGAAAAAAATCTGCTTGCTGGTAGCAGTGAACTACAGAAATGAATGTCTTGATGGAAAAAATGAACATTTGTCTGTAGTTTTCATTTGTTTTTTCTTAATTTTTAAATTTTTGGTCCGTCCTTGTGTTGGCCAAACAGTCTTTTTTAAGTTGTTATTTGAGATAAGAGTTGGATGGATTCATGCTGCTTATTGGGTTCTTAGGGAGTGAGTGAGTATGATGTGTGCAAGCGGGCCTATATATATATATATATATATATATATATATATATATATTTTAGGAAATGGATTATTTTGTCTAAATGTTTTTTTGGTTTACGGAGACTTATATTCGAGTAGAATTTCTGTCTTTTAATTAAAGGTACTTTTTATCCAACATAATCTACTGAATATTTGAGAAATATTGTCAGAAAATATGGATCCTTCGACAGGACTCAAACCTGCTTCGCTTATTTGGAAACATCATTGGATCTGACGTGTCTGACCGCTCAGCCACAGGGACTTACAGTCAAAGAAAGACCGAATAGTATTTTTGAACACAATATTTTCACTTATTAGTTCGCACGTTTTTTATTATTTAAATTTGAACTTTTCTATATTTGTCTTACACACACACACACACACACACACACACACACACACACACACACACACACACACACACACACACACTCCACACACAGACACGTTCAACAAGGTAACAGACTGTCGCTCTCAGTGTGGCCATCAGTGTTCACGTCTGTATTTATACACGTTATATCCCTGATATCAAGCACTGCAGCACTTGAATAAAACACACCCTAAAACCAGATATTTCATCATATATATATATATATATATATATATATAATTTATTCGAAAACTATAACATAAATATGTTATAAAATCACTACAAAAAAGCCATTTTGTTCCAACACTTCTGCTGTCTTACCAAGTGATGGTGTTAAATGCAATGTGTTGAAACAAAATGGTTATATTTGCTCTACTCTTTTAAGAATATTATGTAATGATATATATATGTATATATATCTCACATTTCATCATGTATATAATAGAAAATATTAGGAGAATTTTATTTAATTAAGTAATTCATCTAGAAGAAACGTCAACAGAAAGCACTGGACGGCCGCTTCCCCCTATATTTGGGACTCATCAGCAGTGCGCATTCACTACCGGGAACTGAAACCTGGACAGTTACGTCACCAGGCAAACATCATATCAACTGTACCAACGGGTTTCAATTCTCGGTAGTGGCTGCGCACTGCTGACGAGTCCCAAATATAGGATGAAACGGCTGTCCAGTGCATTCTGTTGAAGTTTCTTCTAGACTTGATGAATTTCTCTTTCTCTCTCTCTCTCTCTCTCTATATATATATATATATATATATATATATATATATATATATATATATATATATATAATATATATGAACGCGCTCCAGATCTTTTCCTGGGTGAATTCAGTGGTTACTTAATGGACATAGTATAGAAAACAACATAAAACTTTCGCTAAAAGGTTATATTATAAAAGTGTAAAATATTATTAAAACAAAATTATATTAGTTGGTTATTTGGTGAGTTTTATTGTAGGACGCGTAATTCTTTGTTTATTTTTTCATACTTTGGCGCAATGATATCTTTCAGTTGGAAGAATGCCGCGAGTCATTATTGATTTCGACGTCCTGCTTAAATTTTTTAATCATTTATTTTATTTCTTTGCCTCCATGGCATAAAGTAGCGCCTGACCTAAAGACTATTTTAATAGGAAAAAAAGGCTTCATTGTTCAAAGATAATTTATTTAGCTGAGGGGGAAATGTCCATGGACGCCTACCCTTCAACAGTCTTTCGCTCTGCCACAGATACCAAATAACGATGAAAAATGCTTTAAAAACGAACTGGAGGTTTGGTAAAGAATATGAATGATTGAGGAAAATGTTACCATGAAAGAAAGATCCCAAATCAAAATGAAAGAAAGAAAGAAAGAAAGAATGAATGAAAGAAAGAAAGAAAGAAAGAAAGAAAGAAAGAAAGAAAAGAAAAGAAAAGAGAGGAAGAATATAATGAGATAAAAGTGTAAAAAACAATGAAAGAAAAATATGAATAACTGAATGAAAGAGAAGAAATAAAGAAATGACGAAGATATAAAGGTGAGGGAAAGACATAAAAAAAGAAAAGAAAAACAGAATTGGGAAAATGTATAAGACAGACACAAAGAAAAAGGAAAGAATGGAAGTAAGAAAGAGTGAAAAACGTAGTTTGATTAAGAAAAGACCGGAAGAGATAGAAAGAAAACGAAAGAAAGAGAAAAGAAAAAGAGAAAAAGAAAGAAAGAAAGAGAAAAGAAAAAGAGAAAAAGAAAGAAAAAAAGTAAAACTTATTTTCTCTCGCGGCTTATATTATCTCGATCTCCCCTCTATTTTTCAATCTCTTTCTGAAACACGAACACGCATATATACTGTTTTTCTATCACCTCGTTCTCTTTTTCTCTCTCTCACACATACTCTCTCTCCCACTCCTACACGCTTTTTCTCATTTTCTCTCTCACACACTCTTTATCGATTTTCTCTCTTTGTAATTTTTTCTCACTCAGATTTTTATATTCATTTTTCTGTCCCACAGGCACATTCCATTTTCTCACTTTTGATTTCTCTTTCCTTCACACTCTCCTCATTTTCTCTTTCAGAACAACTCTTTTTATCCTTTTCTTTGGCATACACTTTCTTTCTCATTTTTCTCCCAGACGCGCTAAAAGTTCCTCTTTTTTTTTCTCTCACTCATATGATCTTTCCCACCCATCTCTCTCTTTCTCTCGCACGATCGTTCTCACTCTCTCTATCTTTTTGTGGTTGTGTGTATGTTGTAGTCATTAACTCTGTGCTTCTATAGATCATATTTCACTGCTGATTGCATGGCTTGGATTTTTCATGACAGTTCGACCCGAGCAACAAAAGCAACAAAAAGTTTAGGCGAATCAATAATTTTTCCTAATTAAGTAAAAAGTACAAAGAGCGCCTTTTTTTTTCCACACTCTACTTGTAACTTTTCATTTTCTCATCACGAGGGAGTGCTGAAAAATTCTCTTGCAATGTTTTGAAATACTGATTTGGGAAGGGCGTCTGGCCGAAAATTATATAAAATTCCCTCGTATCATAGTCTTCTTCTTCTTCTTCTTCTTCTTCTTCTTATTATTATTATTATTATTATTACTAAAAGTTAATAATATTCTGGACAAAAAACAGAGTAAAATGTGAAATGTAAAATATAAACTTTTAACCGCAAAATTATGGCTGATATTTTGATTATCATTTGGGTTGTTTTGGTGTTCATCCACGTGGAAATTAATGACTATTAGGGCAATAAAAAAGGTAAATAAAACAATATTATGTTTAAAAGATGGAAAAATCATGAAACTCTTCACTAATTACACAAAGATTGACGAATCAGTGCAGTAGTTCCAGGTCATGCGATCAAACACATATATACGTACAGACAGACAAAGACACGGACACACAAACATACATGCACATACATACATGCATGCATACATGCATATATATATATATATATATATATATATATATATATATATATATATATATATATATATACATATATACATACACACACATATATATATATATATATATATATATATATATATATATATAATATATATATATATATATATATATGTGTGTGTGTGTGTGTGTGTGTGTGTGTGTGTATGTATATATATATTACTGTTTTAAAAACGAGAAAAAATCGGGAGTTGTAGTTTAAAAACAGTAAAATCCTTGTTAACCGAACGCTCCTCTGTGAACAGTAAAGCTCTGTATGACGGCTCAATTTCAGTAAAGCACGTCATTTAAATGTCGCTTTTTATTATAAACAGATCATTTACTTAGATATTTGTATCTATAAAAAGAACGTATAAACATAAAAAAAAAAATTCTTAAAATAATTTTCGGTCGTTGTCCAGTTCATAATGTAGGACGTCATTTGTGTACATTTAGATATGCATCGAGCAGATATGAATGTACGAGAGAAAATCATGAAGAATTGTAGTTTAAAACAGTAAAATCGACATTGCTAACCAAAACTCTCCTCTATTGCTCAATCGGTAAAGCCTGTCAGGCTATAAGACAGTTTCGTATAGGATACAGTTTCGATATATATATATATATATATATATATATATATATATGTATATGTTGCGGTGATGATTAAATTGTCGTCTAAGTTAAACAAAAATGAAAATACCATGGATATCTAATTTTAACAGATATATTGACAAAAATTACTTATAAATATCTTGAATAACTAAAGAGTAAATTTATTCATTAAAGTCGCCATTGACTTCAACGACGGCTTCCAGACTACTTCGCAATCTCCTGCAACTCTTCTGGATTGTCTACTTGTTTAAATTCGTGAATTCTGCAATAATCCTTGCTTTCAGTTCGTCTTAGGTGTTACAAGAAATTGTGATGGTCTCTCATTGAACTATATCCCACAAATAATAATCAAGCGGTTTGCAGTCTGGGGATTTAGGTGGCCAAATCTACGGGGTGATGTGATCGCAGAAATTGTCTGACACACATGACTGGATTCTTCAGCTCGTGGGACATGCTTAAGAGTCCTGTTGGCTGGCTTAGTAACATCCATCATCCATTTTCTTGACCCAGAGCAGCAATACCTCCTGAAGGCACTTGATGAAGTCCTCCATGTTGAGTTTGATCCCCCCCCCTAAATCATGAGTTCTTTTCTTATCAGAAGGATCAGAGTGAGTTTTCCCAGCTGCCCTACCTTCGTAATCTTCATTAGCCTCTTTTCGAACCTTCTGCAGTGATTGACAGACAAACACTCAAATGATCGTAATGGATCTCCCCGCGCGAATACAAAGCAGTACAGGTTGCTCTTTCCAAATATCTATCTATCTATCTATCTATCTATCTATGTCTGTGTGTGTGTACATATGCTTCTTTTTGGCGTTCCTTTCCTTATTTACAGGGGAAGGACTACTGTATATGTTACATTATTAAATGACCCATTTCATATTTTATCTGTTAGTGGAAGTTAAAGTGAGTGAAAAAACGGAGTATAGGGATGATTGGGGAAAAGATAAGAGATGAAAGAGATTCAAGAATTTGGAGGATGGCGATTGACGTTGCGTCTAAATTTTTGAATATTGTTTTTATCAGGGAAGCAAGGATACGGAAGGGTGTTCTTCGGACGCAAAGTAGAAGCTCAATGTCAGCCACTTTCTCACGGCTGACATGGCTTTCCTCTGTTTTTTTCTCCATATATTTTCATGGCAAATTCATTGTCTAGATTTTTCCCTGACGCCCCGACTACATAAATTTAAGCGTACTTGATTGACATCAAGGTCCCACCTGTTTACTGTTGAAATAGCTAAATTCAACCGCTAACTCTACACTGTTACTACCATGCTGTACAGATCTTCAATTTTCTTCCAGTTTTTCTCATATTCTCTTTCAAAAATACAAGTCTGATTAATAGCTGTTCCCATATTCTTTGAGAAAACACTAAATAACATTTGTGGTCTGGACATAAAAATAGTTCTGTAAACATGTACTAGAAATTAAATTTACTCAACAACATGTAATTGTCTAGAGTTTGTTCTTTTGGTTATTTTCGAGAATGATTTATTTCTATATATGATTGACATCTACTGGTTATGGTAGAATACAGAGGTTAATTTACAGTGTAACACCAGTGCTCAGTTCGCATTAAAAATTTCCAGAATACTTACATTAATGTCTAATTGTACATGCTCCATTCGAATCTGGCTTGATAAATTTGATAAGATCCACCGTTTTGGAGTTATCGACAGTGAAAGTTCGGATTCATTGGCGTCGATGGCGGTAGCCATTACTCGCGTTGTTTGTATATCTTCGCTGCGGAAAGCTAAACGCGGAAGTCTACGGAAAGCTAAGCGTTGAACTGATCTTTTTCGTCTAAATTCGTCTCAATTAATGCACACAAGAACTATTTACGTAGACACGCTCAGTTTGCGCAATGATACCTACACTGATAGCTATTCTGCAGTGAATGTATGCAAACACCGCCAGTAATGGCTGCCACCGTCGATAACTACAAGACTGTAGATTGTATCAAATTTATCGAGCCAGATTCGAATAGAGCATGTACAATTACACATAAATATAAATATTCTGGAAATTTTTAATGCAAACTGAGCGCATTTGTTACACTGCAAATTAAACAATGCAGAAATATAAAGCCAAAGATCTTATTTGTCTGTCAATGCTTTTTATTAATTTTTTGCCGAAACAAGAATCAGTCAATACGTTAGGATGTTCTGCCTCTTCACCGTCTGAGTTCTGTTACTGACCTCTTTGAATGTCAATGTAATGTATTCTTTATATAGGGTGATTGTAAAGTAACTACCCATTTTAAAATGCTTATAAATTCTTTTCTAACTCTACTTTTTACAAGACATCGATATAAGTGGAAAGCGTTTAGCATAAGGTTTTATTTAAGGTTCGATATGGACACCAGATTTCGCTACCAGCTTTTTGAGCCGCCTAGGAACTCTTCTGAAATGGAAGACATATCTTTTGTATTCACCCTTCAAGTTCTTCCAAATTCTTAATTTGGCATAGTAAACTTGCTCCTTTAATCAGCCCCAAAGAAAAAAGTCACAGGTTGATAAGTCACAATTCCTGGCTGGCCACTCATTCATAAAATAAAGAGTTACTTTTCAATCACCCTGTATTTAGAACGAGATAGTAATTTGTAATTAGAAAATAAAATCAACATCTAAGAGTTAATAATCTGAATAATTATTAATTATAATAATTTAAGACCTGCTTCAAAATATCCGCGTCGGCGATATGTAAATATTAGCACAAAAAAGGATTCGTTTTTTCGTGTTTCATCCTCGGTAGTCAGCGTATTTTAAGAAACTAATTATAACTGGAAATTTCATGACCTCCTATGTAATATTTATACTCAGATAGACGGTATTGCTATGGCATCTCCTTTAGGCTCCCTTTTTCTAATTATTATATGGCATATTTAGAAAATAAAATACTTGACACTAATAAACATATGGAAATTTGCATGTTTATTTTAAAAGGAGTTAAAAATAAAAATATTATATTAGAAATAATTACTTTAATTCCTCTCTTTTTCTTTCTTTATGCGCTATGAATTGTTAGGATGTGAGAGATAATAGCTCTCCACAATTTCCTATCATATGTTAAATCTTCTCGCTCTTTTACGACCGTTCTTTGTTTTTGTATTACATTTTATGACATTCATTTACCGAATCTCAATCAGATGAGCAGTATATACCCCTACTTCTCTTGATTTCAAAATATTCATGAAGTCATTTTTTTATATTATATAATTCCAGCTTTTCTGATTAATATCAGTGACTTCCTTGTAAATTATACTTTAAAAAAAAATCCTCGTTTCTAGTGTATTCACAGCCGTCATTCGTAAAACCACATATTTGTAGCTTTAAGTAGCTTCACCATATGTGAAGAACGTCTCCAACATTCGTTTTGCTATTGGCGATTAGATAAAACCTAACAGTCTATAGCTCTTTTCTTTGTTTCTAATGATATTTTTCTAGCAATTTATACCATGATCAGTTTCTGAAAGTAATATTTTGCTGTTCATATTCAACTACGCATTAGCGTGCCATACGTACCACCGTCTGAGACGACACTAACCATTACAGCATCAGAAGAGGGGAAAAATTTATATAATATTTGTATATTAAAATAGTTATATTTATTTGACTTGATAGCAGATGTCAGCGTGACACATGCAGAGTTTTGCAGCATTGAACAAAACTTAATGCAGTTTCAATAATGTTCAGAATATTAGAAAAATAAAGATTTTTTTAAAATTTAGTATGATGAACAAATTTATGTTTTATATTCATTCAGTTAATTAGACAGTAAACCAAAACAAAATGGAAATCATGATAGAGGGATTTGGAAAATGAGAATAGAAACTGCGTATTTAAATTTGGTCAGTGTATGGAGATCCAATAATTAAGGGACTGATTGATATAAATCACTAGTGACCAAGTATGTATTTCCCACTGTAAGGGAAATTTTGGAGTTATAAATTTCAAAATCAAATTGGTATTAAAACGTAGACATAAGCAAAATGTTCAGATTGCATAAACAGACGCACAGACACGCACAAAAACATGTACGTCTATACTGGGTTAGCCAATATGTTCTTACGATTTGTAAGTAGAAAATTTATTAATAAGCTAAATAAAGTTGTTGGAAAACCCAATATATATATATTAATTAATATCAGTGATATCCTTGGAAATTATACTGTTTTATTAATTTTATTTAATTTATTTAATTTTTTATTAATACCGTAATAAAACAGGATGGTAAGGGGGGAAAAAGAATTGTTTTACCTCTCAATATATATATATATATATATATATATATATATATATATATATATATATATATATAAACTATATATATATGCATATATGTATGTATGCATGGGTACGTGTACTTATATATGTATGGGCACATGTCCGGGTGGTTCGAACTTTCGCATTCTGACCATGAATCTCGCCATGGTCTATTTGTCAGAAATGAGACTGTTATTAGACCGGAGGGTGTCGATCCCCTCCAGTGTCTGAAAACCATACCACGGGTTGAGTAAAATTGGGTAGACGGAATCTTGAAGCCGTCGACAGCTGTGCTAGACCGAAGTCACATCGTGGCTGAGGGGTTGAGTGTGCTGGCCTTGTTCAAATTGTTGATCACGCTAGATAACACGCTGTTTCCCAGAAACTAAAACTAAGTTCTTCTCAAAATACGTGCAGTATAAACCACAGGTTGGTGTTGAATAAACACTTGACTGAGCAAGCCTCTGCAAAAGGAGTTGGCTATCCGCCCTAGTTGACGGGTATCCTCGAACACATGTCGCTATCTATAATATACTATGTATGTATTTATGTATGTATAAAGTAACGTGACTGAGTCATTAGAACGTTCGATTTCCGACCAGGAGATCAGGGTTTGAATTTCACCATGGTAGACTTATCAACATGGTAGATTTACGACCGATATTATCGGCTTTGGAAAGAGATCCTAGCGTGCGTCAACTATGGAAAGTTTCAACCCGCCGAAAGTTGTGCAAGTATCGTAACTGAATGTGCGAGCGTACTTGGCCCTGTTTAGACAGTTAAACCCACCAGGCTGCGAACTCTACCAGAAACGTTTAATAAGCTTAACATAATTGCAGTGTATACATAAAATAAGTCTGAACAAACACATATGTGCCTAAGCAGCTGTCTTTAAAATGACCTGGCTAGCCGCCCTAGCTGACAGGCATACACAGATACAAGACGCCCTGTTAAATGTAGTTATATATAAATACTCATTTTATCGTGTGAATTTCGGCTTTAAATAATCATTTCAGTGTGTTTTGGATTCAATATCTAGAAAGTGCAGATGATTCACAAAGAATTGGATGAGTCTAATGTTTATTACGAAGGCAACACAGCTCGAGAAAACTCACTCTGATCGTTCCGATGAGAAAAGATCTACTAAATTTGTTGTTCAAGTCCTTAGACTCAACATAGAGGCCTATATCAGGTGTCTTGAGGAGGTAGTGCTGGCCTGAATCAAGAGGATGGCTAGTAGAAGACCCCATGTCTGGCAACATAACACTTCACTATGTCACACAAACAGAAGAACACAGTCATGGCTGTCAAACAATTTCTGCGATCACATCCCCCTTTATATCTGGCCACCTAATTCCCAAGACTGCAAACCCGTTCGTTATTATGCGTGGTGTTGAGCGAGAGACCAACAAAACTCTTGTAACGCCAAAGATGACCGCCCAGAAAAGATGAAGGAGATTTAGAAATCGTCTCGAGACCGTAGTTGAAGCCAATGGTGATTTTATTGATTACATTATTATTTCAAGTTATTTTTGTGTAATTTTTGGTAAATATATCTGTTAAATGAGATGTCAATGTTTATTTTCATTCTTGCGTAATTTAGACGTAAATTTATCCATCGCACACTACGTATATGCTGGTGTTCGTTTTCGCATTTACAAGAAAAGAAATATTGTACTTGTTAAATTATTAAAAGACTCATTTTAAGCGTAATTGGTTCGTATGCAGTACACATCTTTTGATGCAAGAGTCTGTCATTTGCGTACGTGTAAACTGGTTAATTGACAGTTTTGCGAAATTTATAAACACGCCACTTAGTGGCAGATTGTGCAGGCTATAAACGCATTTAATAACATGCAGGTATGAAATGACCTTCCGCTGCAATTAATATATCGCTTCATTATCAGGACACCATATGGATTGGGCTCAGTTCCAGGAAATAATTGTATATGAGAAAGGAATACTTTAGATAGCGAAAAAGCATTATTTATCAGCACCGAACATGATATATTGTTTAGTGACGAAGATTAAGAGATTGATTTCGACCAGGTGTTTTGCTCAAGCGAATATAATGACGCTATTTTCTTCCTGGATCTAACAGAGGGAAGGATATAAAGTAAGCAGGAACTCGATATTTAAAGGTATCCCTGAAATAGGTAAGTGAGTTGTTAAGTTTCGGTTCCTGAAGAAAAAAAAAAGAAATGTTAGGGAAACAACGATCAGATAGAGAGAATCGAGAAGAGGTTGTTAATAGATGAAACTAAGTCACGGAAATGATAAGGAGGTGTGCTTTATCCATTAACTCCTGTGTTATAGAGAGGATTATGGTTTAAAACAGAACATAACCAGATACAAGTATTTTTCGCGTGGTGGAGGACAAATATATAATTAACATGAATAGGATAAAGTAAAGAAGAGAAACGCGAGAAATACGAAGATAATCCGTTAATCCATTGATTGGTTGCGATGGTAACGTTAATGTATTAGCCGTTTCTCTACAAGGAAACATTTGGCATGCATTGACAGAGCAGCCATTACTGCTTTTGGTTGGCATTTATAAAGCCTTTCTCGTAAAATGGGAAATAAAAAAAACAAAACAAATATACTTGAACTATATTGGAGAATTACCGTGAGATCCAACTGATATTGGTGCTTTCTAAAGAATAAATCATTGCAAAATAGATATATTAAAAAATAATCGCCTAAAATATCTTCAGTCATAAGCATAAGTAACATGATGATTGACTTTATACGAATATGTCCTGGTATACTGTCAAACAGAGAGGAAACTTTATATATATCACCATTATAATGTTAATAGTAATATTAGCCGTTTCCTTATAAGGAAATATTTTACATTGAATGACCGAGCAGACAGTACTACCGTCGTTTGAAATTTATAAAATCTTTATCTTAAAACAATCTTTCAGGAAAATAGGTTCCTCAAATCCAGTAGAATTTATCGCTTTTCCAGTAGTAATAGAGATTTCCTGCCCAAATTATCTTTGAAGTAGTGTGGAATATCAAAATCTTGATTTTGCCATTATTTTTTCTTCGAGATTCATGCACTATCTATTTTAATGTTAATGATGTTGATAATTCTCAAGAGATGTTGTTTTCTGTTAATTGGTACAGTATTTTGTTCGTGATTCTCTAGCCGCAGTC
>CAHIKZ030005267.1:247500-260000 GCA_903632075.3 Acanthosepion pharaonis | reverse complement strand
TCCCAATAATATTCTACGCAGCCAAATACATCTATTCTCATTTATCCATCAAAGTTCAACTCACTTGTATTCTTGAATTCTATATAAACCAATTTTATTGTTGTACATTTAATATTTGTCTTTGCTTTCAACCTTCTTACATGATTTATTTCTTATATTTTTCTTTAATTGTTGTAGACGAATGTCTTTAGAATACCAACGCTAAAAATCCTTCTGATCACTCAAATACATTCGCCAGTCTGCAACAATAGCAGCGAATTTTGAATTGGAGGGACGAGCTCCAATTCCTGTTGGGTTCGTTATATTCACTTACGCGCAAATATCTTTGGGAAAGGTATGAATCTACCACTTCGCCACCTAGTTATGGCTTAATTTGTAGGAATTGTATCACAAAAACGTAATTATCCAAAATAGCAAAAACAAATGTTTACAATCTAACAACATTTTTGGCCCCGAAGAGCCTGCACATTTTGATAAGTTGTAAAAAAAAAAGAATCAGCTGATCAATTAACGAATACTAAGAGTTATTCTATATACTCAGCAAAGTGTTGAAAACAGAAAGAAATCGTTAGAAACAATGAAAAGAATGTTGAAATACTATATCAATTCTCTAAAATATCTGAATGTAGAACAATCTCCCTACGAATGATGAGAAAACTGGAGGTAACAGAAATTTATTTCTACAGAAGGAAACTGAGAATTCCATGTACAGAGCGAGTAAGAATCGAGCCAATCTTAAACAAAGTCACAACAAAAAGAACACTTAAGCTGAATTTGCTTGGTCACTTAATAAGGAGGAAGGGTTTGGAACACTTCACCGTCACAGGGCATATTGACGGCAAGAGAGATTGAGGAAGGCAGCGAAACATAACTGACGAGCCTGTGGGCATGGATGATGTAATGAGAACAGGAATCTTCTTTTTATATGTCATGTCTCTTTAAGACGTAGGCGATAATTGCCCTCTACCTCTTCCTGTCCCTTGAAATAAATTTGATCTTTTTGCTATTTATCCCAAACCCTGTTCTACCATCCATGAATTCAAGCTCATGAAGTATATATATTATATTTTCCTCTGTCCAGCTTTCCTTCATTCATTCTGTCTTGTGAGTATTAGGTTTTTCAAGCTCTCTTTCCTCATTACGTGTCTCAGAATGCCCAAAGGACTTTTTCTAATGTTATTTATAAGTTTCCTTTGTTGCTTCCGTTTTTTCTGTTCTTCATCTTTGAGGAAAATTTCCAGAATTCACTGCCATATAGAAGGACAGATATCACGTAACAGCTCAGTACTCTTTTCTTTGTTTTTAACGAAGGTTTTTCTCTCTCTTAACATACTGTTTAACTTTTGGAATGTTTCTTTGGCCATCCCCATGCGTCTTCGGATCTCAGTGTCGTAGTTTCCGTCCTCTGTTAGAACATTTAATATATATTTAGCAAAGGTAAACTCTTAGTGCCATATAGGATATGGTGTTTATGAGAACCATGCTGACCCATCTCTTGAAGGGATGCGATACAGTAGAAGAAGAATAAAATTAATTCAAGGGTATAAATGGTTAGAAAATGGTGCAAGGTTGTGGTCTTGTGTCAATGACGTTTTTACATGAACTATTTAAGCACAACATGTAAAGTGAAAACGTCGGGTATCATAATGTAATCACCATCAAACGTTGTTGTTATCTGGGGTCTTTGGCCTCAGTTGTTCTCCCCGACAACCGGTCATTACTTATCAACCCGACTCAATTGCATCCGTGACTCATATGACCATTTAATACATCCCCATTCATCCAAAGTTCAATTAACGACATGTCAAATCTCAGTCAGTTAGTCAGTTATGTGACATGCGTGATACACGAGTAGGCGATCATGTATCTTTCGATACATGATTGATAAGGCAGATTTTTTTTCCTGCAGTAGGTTGCCATTTCTTTCTGCGATAGACCAGTTGACATCCAAGGCTAGAGAACCCGGTCTATTCTGATATTTACCCATAGCTGGAGAGAAGAAGAGGATTCTTACCTTTCTCAAAGGTATTAGCACGTAATTGAATGGATTCGATTGGAGTTCAAACTCAGCTCTCCGATTCCTCCGGGCCGCTACCATTACTCCACCGTGATGGCCAATGTTGAGGTATTAACAGGGAAACTCAAAGCGTCTACTCTACTTATATGAACGCTAAAGAACGCGGAACGGACCTTCGGTATATGATTCCAATATTTCCTGTATTGTATGTGAATGTGCATTTAGCTAACAATGCCAGAGTTTCAAATGTGCCAATATTTTCAGTCTTTGGCCACAGTTGTTCTTCCCCACATCCGGTCATTACTTATCAAACCGACTCAATTGCATCCGCGGAACGGACCTTCGGTATATGATTCCAGTATTTACTTTTAGCTCTTTGCGTCATTGTATATAAGCATGTAAATGAATGTAATGGATTCGATTGGAATTCGAACTCGGCTCTCTGATACCTCAATGAGAGCCGCTATCCGTTACTCTATAGTGTATTCTTTTAATGTCGAACATGTCAAATCTTAATTTAACGAACGAGACAGTTAAAAAGAAAAACCAAAAAAAACAAAAAAAACGGAACTTCCCAGATCTAATTTGACATCGGCTCTCGGATTTCTCTTTCTGTGCCATTATCTAACACATCACCCGCATATTCAAGCATACAACACCTAGACTCCCAAAGAGGTCTAGTTACTGACCAGGCTCGACGTTGTTTACTTTCGGCGATCGGATGAAAACCGGGGTTTCAACGCTGTAAACCCTCGAAGTTTTTCCCTGCTGCGTTTCCCTTTGATATTTTCTGTTAGAGAATATTAAAAAATATATAACGAAGAATATTTAATACTTACTTATCATTTCTTAACCAAATATCGAAAAATCTGTTATAGTGATTTACGTTCTCATAAATAAGGTTTATTTCAGACATAATAAATAATATGGATTATTATTATTTTAAATCAAGCATAATTTGTATTATTATTTCACAACCGGAGCGAAATCATTCATCGCTATTTAATAGCAAAATTATGAGCCAAAATTACGAATCACAGATACCAAAATCAAACAATTGCGTAAAATTAAATATTTCTGACGAGGAAGAAAATGCTTGCACTGAAATCCGTAGGCATATTTACATAGCCAATGGTGCATTCCAAAAGCTAAGTAGAGTACTAAGAAATAGAAAATGAAACATGAATAAAAACAAAGAAATAAGTACTGAACTGTTTCATGATATCAGTTCTCTTGTATGGCAGTGAATGCTGGACAATATGAAGAAGAGCTTTCAAGTAACAGAAATGTGGTTCTACAGAAGGATGCAAAGAGGCGAACATGTGATTAACGATAAGAGAAAATGGAAACAAAAAGGAAACAATAATGAAGAGAGAGCTGAGTTTTCTAGCGGACATAATGAGGAAGGGAGTTTGGAAAATCTGATACTCACAGAACAGATTGATGGCAAGAGAAACAGAAAAAAACAACATGGAACTGGTTTTAAGAGAAATAACGTAAACACACAATTAATTAAGAGCTACAAGGGCAGGAAGATGTGGAGAGTCATGGTCGCCTACGTCTTGAGGGAACACGACACATGAAGAAAATGCTCACTACTATTTTCTTTGTTTATTAGAGCTACAATGAACATAGAGTTGCGGATGGCCATGATCGCCTGCAGAAGGATGTGAAACTACATATAAAGACGATGATATAATTCAAAATCCGTTACATCGTGATCAATTGAAAGGCTTAGCGTATTCCGAAGGTCATCAGTACGTCAGTGTATATAAGCACGTAAATGAATGTAATGGATTCGACGGGAATTCGAACTCGGCTGAAACTGAAAAATGCTGACTATGAAATCCGAAGGATTATTTGAATGGTTATTAGAATCTTCATATTTACGTTCTGTCTTTTTCAATTTAAGTAACTCGTCATTGCTTATTTCTTGGTGCAATGCAACATCTTATGAGTAAGAAGAAATATTCGTTATTGTTTAGTGTTTCTATATTAACAGACTGAATTTTTTTTTTGTTGCCATTGTATCATTCATGAACAGCAATTTAGATCACGAAAGTAATTTTATTCTTTGCGCGCGGGAGAAGAGATTAGTGTAAACAATGCTGTTTTAATGGCTTTATTTTCAGACAAATGTTCATTTATACAAGGATCAGAATCTCAACCGAAAACTTATGATATATTTACAAAAATCTCCAACCATTAGCATCAAGAACTGATAGTTTATATTTTTTAGAGTAGTGCGCTTAAATCGACAATCCATTGACAATAATGAAATGATATTTTACAACTGTATACAGTTATATTTATTAGACATTAGAGTTAAAAAGGTTAAAGCCGCCCCAGAATTAGCAGGGGATGAACTAGACAGAAGAGAAGAAACAAAATGAAAAACAGCTTTTAGTGTTGTTGAAAAAAAAATGGCATCAATTATCAAATTAACATTTTGAGAAACGTTTGTAACAGATGCCAAAAATTTGTGCTGCATCAATCAAGGCTGAAGGAGGATATTTTGACGAGAGCAAAATTTAATCATAAAATGCTTTCTTCCTATTTTGCATAATAAAATTTCTAATAAAAATGACTCAGATTTTTAACTATGTATAATAATTATCTCTTACGTACAAAATAACAATTGTGGGGGGAGGGATTTAGAAATTTAACAGGCGTTACCTCAAATATTTGAACTGTTGTGTAGCTTCTCAATTTTATGTCAGTTTTCTAAAGGGTGATAGAAATCTTATTAAATTCTGATATTACGACCATATATTTCGGAATGGACTTCAATAAAGAATTAGGTATTTCAACTAGGTGCAATTGTTAGCAAGCTTGTTTTTCTAGAGCATTTACGACAAAAAAGTTAGTTCGATCACCAATGCATACACCATATCTTCGGCCTTCTGTCACATCGAAGCTACGTTTAAAATTCGCCACTTCAAGAACGAATTTTTAATCTACGACATGAAATTAAGATCTATCTATATTTCTATGGGATGAGATTGAAATAATACTCAGAGTGGATCATTGGAAAATACGAAAACTTAAGGAATCAGCGCATGTGCTAGGACACAAAATCTCCTAACCTTTAAAATGGCTAAATATATAGCCGAAAGAGCTCGGAAAGAAAGAACAATTGAACAGTTTTTATGTAAATTATCCTCCGAAAAGAAAAAAAATCACATGAGAAATTGAATAAAATAAAAAAACTAAATCAAAGTACCTTGTCTGTTATATTCAATGAAACGTACACACACACACACACACACACACACACACACACACACACACACACACACACACACACACACACACACATATATATATATATATATATATATATATATATATATATATATATATATATATATATATATCCAGCAAGACATTCATTTCTGTAGTTTACTGCTACCAGCAAGTATAAATATTTCTTCTCCCGATGATGGCCATTTTGGGCGAAACTAGTCGAGGAATCTAAATGGAATAATAATAAAAAAAGAAAGAATATTAATCTACAACTCAGTGTGTCTGAAGATTTTAATTTTTAATATTTTTTATTGTTCAATATAATATATATATATATATATATATATATATATATATATATATATATATATATATATATATATATATATAAAATAAAAATGCTTAAACACTAATATTCCATGGTCATACATTATTCCATTGGAATCGTAAATACGATCCAATTCATCAGACCTTCAAATTCAAAAAGAAAACAGAAAATACAACTCCGGAAATAAAAAGAGAATTTACGATTCCAATGGAATAAACTATGACCATGGAATATTAGTGTTTAAGCCTTTTTCAGCGCATGTGCTAGGACACAAAATCTCCTAACCTTTAAAATGGCTAAATATATAGCCGAAAGAGCTCGGAAAGAAAGAACAATTGAACAGTTTTTATGTAAAGTATCCTCCCAAAAGAAAAAAAATCACATGAGAAATTGAATAAAATAAAAAAAACTAAATCAAAGTACCTTATCTGTTATATTCAATGAAACGTACACACACACACATACAGACACACACACACACACACACACACACACACACACACACACACACACACACACATATATATATATATATATATATATATATATATATATATATATATATATCCAGCAAGACATTCATTTCTGTAGTTTACTGCTACCAGCAAGTATAAATATTTCTTCTCCCGATGATGGCCATTTTGGGCGAAACTAGTCGAGGAATCTAAATGGAATAATAATAAAAAAAAGAAAGAATATTAATCTACAACTCAGTGTGTCTGAAGATTTTAATTTTTAATATTTTTTATTGTTCAAAATATAATATATATATATATATATATATATATATATATATATATATATACATATATATAAAAATAAAAATGCTTAAACACTAATATTCCATGGTCATACATTATTCCATTGAATCGTAAATACGATCCAATTCATCAGACCTTCAAATTCAAAAAAGAAAACAGAAAATACAACTCCGGAAATAAAAAGAGAATTTACGATTCCAATGGAATAAACTATGACCATGGAATATTAGTGTTTAAGCCTTTTTATTATATACTTACTCTGTAGTGGACATTGAGTTCTACCTGGATTCTATCCTCTTGGAATTTTATTCAAAAAATATACATGTATGGGTATTTATATATTTTGCATATGTATGTATATTTTCCACTAATATTATCTATCTATCTATCTATCTATATATATATATATATATATATATATATATATATATATATATATATATATATATATATATAGATAGTGAGTGAGACAAACCTACCTAGGTTTCACCTAAACGGATCGTCAAAACTTTCCCTGACGATCCGTTTAGGTGAAACCTAGGTAGGTTTGTCTGGCTCACTAGGTGTATCTAGGTCTGCTCTACGGTTGTATTGAGCTCTTTTGTTAGTTGTTTACTCGTGTCGGGTTTTTTTCTTTGGGCTTCAAACCTGTATCTGTGCGACTTTTTTCGACAGATTTTCATGTTTCTAGCTCTTTCTTTTTTTTAAGACCTTTTTTTCCCTCGAGATTGATTTGATTATTGGCAAATCCAAAATTCGAGGGTTTTTCGAAACGAGTATATATATATATATATATATATATATATATATAAAAGGTGCGATCGTAAAATTGTTGCCTTTTTCTTTTTGATTTTATCGACATTATAGTAGGGTCATTTGGACACAACCATAGCCTTTCCTGTGTTTGTATATGACAGTAATTCAGCGGAGGTTTAAAATCATGGGACTCTGAACTTAATGCGTTACGCTATAAAGACGGAAGCCACACCGGAAATTTAAGAAGACGTAACATACATTGAAGACAGTCCCGTTGGACTTTCATCAGCAAAATACAGAAACTAGAATACGTATTTAAATTAAAATTTATCTATCGATAATTTTTTTTTTTTTACTTCTATTAATATAACGAAGTTTTTTATTACTTCTATCTATCTATTTTTTTTTTTACTTCTATCAATATGTAGAAGTTTTATCTATCTATCTATCTATCTATCTATCTATCTATCTATCTATGTTTTTAGTAATTCTATATATCTTTTTCCTTTCTTTTTTCTATCTCCTTTTGATTTCTATCTAGGTATCTCTCTCTACCTATCTACTTTTGATATCTATCTATCTATCTATCTATCTATCTATCTATCTATCTATCTATCTGCGTTTGTTCTCTATGCGGTATAAATTAATTTTACGAATGTAAGTCTGACAGTTTTAGACAAATATATATTCCCTTCAATGTGAAAATTTAATTGAAACATTGACATTAAATCGGATGCTATGGTGTATGTTAAAGTTATTGATTTTCGAGATGCATATATTTGAAGTTGCTATTATTTTGTATACTTTGATATTGCATTGTGGTTTTGATAAAATTTGCTTTTAATTACGGGGGTAAAGTCGGTGATTGAGTGCACGTCAAAGATAAGACCAAGAATAATGTTTTTGACTGACACATTCAATTTCAGATTCCTACCAACCGTAGCATTTTGTTCAAACAATATGAAGAAATAATAACAATACGCAAAGTACATTAATCTGTTACATAAATGTCATGTACTTATGGGGAAGAGTACACTGAAAACGAGAATAGAGTCTACGCAGACATATTGTGGATATTTACACAGCATGATGCTGCGGTTTATGGTCCTAATTGACCTACAGACAACACACACACGCCCGCACTTGCACAGGCGCACATACGCACACGCGCGTACACACACACACACACACACACACACACACACACACACACACACACACACACACACACACACACACACTGGCATACACAAATGCACGCAGGCGTGAGCGCGCACGCACGCACGCATTCACAGATACAAGCACGCACGGGCACACACACACACACACACACACACACACACACACACACACACACACACACACATATATATATATATATATATTTGGGATCCTACTGTGTCTAAAAGTACTCGGTGTCGGTATCTGAAGGAAATCGCAACAACAGTCCAACCTGTATCGAAGCCTCCGTTGACGAGAAATCACATTCAAAATCGATTCAAATGGGCCGAGGGTAATATGAAGATTGACTTCTCTAAAGTTTTCTTCACAGACGAAACTCGAGCAACAATTGATGGGCCAGATAGATGGTGCAAAGGCTGGGTAATGAATGGACAGAATTGCCATCAGCATTTGAGACACCAACAAGGCGGTGGAGGCATAATGATCTGGGAGGTATTAGTACAGAAAAGATAATGAAGTTAACAACAACAATAACAACAACAACAATAACAACAACAACAGTAAACTAACTTATAATCATTTACATTATTCAGACTCTTACCCTCGTTTTCATTGCAATATTCATGACATTTCGGCCGTTATAAGCTCGAACCTAACACTTTATTTCGTCCACCAGGGTAGATTGTTCTTGTTCCGAGTGTCATACCTCTTCCTATTTCAGTTCAATACCAGGCTACATCAATGGTGAGCCAAAAACTTGGAGAGTTCAAGTTAAAGAGAAATAACTTTATAAATTTATTCATTTTCGTCTACCGGTCTGAATATTCGAGAAATCTTATTACAGAAATATATTGCACGCTCCAGCAACATTCGAAACTGCATCTCTCTGGACAAGAGGAAAAACCGTTATTAGATCTGACGTGCCTTAACCGACTCAGCCAAAGAGCCGGCCGCTGTGCGGGCGAAGCAAAATTTGAAACGTGTCTAATAGTTTCCGTATTAAGATTCCTTGAATATTTCTTATCTGCCAAGTTACGTATCCAAAAGTAAATCAAGGAATTTTTAAGTCAATGGCTTTTTACTTATCCATCCGATAGAATTTTATCACTTTAAACGTTATTTTACGTGGATTCTCATATTTGAGATCGCTTATTTTTCTTCCATATTTTTTCTGTTTCGTATTCTCTGAATCTATTTTTTGTGCTAAATTTAATGATTTTCATTGGTTTTGTTGTATGAAAAAGTACTGTTGTAAAAGTTTAAATAAGCCATCATCTGGGATCCTGGAACGGATTAATCCAACTTATATTGATTCCTATGAGGAAAATTATTTCGTTTTACGAAAATCTCGGGTCACGAACAGCCTCCAGGAACGAATTAAATCGCTAAGCTGCCGTTGCATTTTACATGCTTCACCGTTAATCACACGTACCGATCATTATAATGTGACACTTTTAAGAACATTTCATATTAAAAAAATATATTGCACAATGAATATTGATGCATGCATGAAGTTTAGTGTTATTGTATCTATTTTTCTAATCAAGTTCACCCCAAGAAAGGCTGTAAAGTCGCTAAGACTCAAGAAGTTCCTTGGTGTGAAAGAATAAAAAAAATAAAACAGAAACAATATTAAGGAGCGAGAACAAAAGTAGAATAATCAGGAGTATAGCGATTGATAATTCATTTAAACTTTTCAAGATTAAAGTTGGCCGGAAAGCATAGAAACGGGAGAGAGTTCCTCAAGAGAGAAGTGCGAGAAATAAAAATATTATCATCGAACATACGGTTACATCTAGCCAACTTAGATATAAATTGTCCTCATCATCAGTTTTGTACTGTGCCAAAATTCATAAATTCTCAATAACATAGGGAAGAGCTTTGCACCAAACGGGGCGGAAACATGTATATTGATTATTTATAGTATATATATATATATATATATATATATATATATATATATATATATATATATATATATCAATGCACGTTTCATTAAATAATATAGACAAGTTTTGTCTATTTATCTTAAGTAAGTTCCTTTCATATTGTCTGATAAGCTTAATACTTCTTGTTTTTCACTCTCGCGGGTCATGTGTGACGTCGCGAGCGGCGACGCGATTTTCGCTTCCGCGTCTCATATATACGAGTTTGTCGTTACTTGAAATTTTCATGTATTAAGGGCGGACTATCATTGTTGTTTCGTCCGTTGTTGTTTGATTTATTGAAATTGTTATCTTTGGTAATGGCTTGTGTAAGTCGAAAGCTTAGATTGGATTTAAACATGTATTAATATGGTGTTTTCCTTTCGTCTTTCAACGATAATATGATTAAGCTTATCAGACAATATGAAAGGAAATTACTTAAAATAAATAGACAAAACTTGTTAATATTATTTAATTATATATATATTCTTTATCTATATCAGTCATGGGTAAACTGCGGCTCCCGAGCCACCTGTGACCCGTTTGCACGCCTAATTTTAGGAGGAAAATAACATTTCCTTAAATTTACTTTGTTTTGTTTCGTTTTCACTTGTTCACTCACACACTTTCCCATACATAACTAGATACATAAAGAATGATTAAGTGCAATGTGTAATGAACGTTTTCGTCGTTTTTAAAACATTGGTTATTTTCTCTACGGAAGATCAGACGTGCAGATACTTTTTTTTTAAATTCAGATACAGGAAAACGTTCATTATAAATTTTTCTCTGGAGAAGAAATATAACATTTATTAATTTTCTTTTGCGTTTAAAAGTGGATTACTTAGAAATCAATCACATGAAACGGTGTCTGCTAATCGCAGTGTCGTTTGTATTAGTATTGTATCAAGATTTATTTTTTTTAATTCTTGAAAAACTTTTCTCCAAATAAAAAAAAAAATCAGCTTTCCCCATTTCTAAGGCAGGCGCTTATGCGCAAGTTCTTCCGTAGTGAAAATCGCTGAATCACATCCAACGAAAAATGAACTTGAATCTTTTTTGAGTTGTGCAGCCCGCCTTATGATGAGCCATATCTCATGAGGTCCACTGGTCGGAAAAGTTTGGCCATGCCTGCTTTATATCCTCCTCTGAGAAGTATATAGCTAACAAACTCACGTCACCAAGCGCCGGTGATCTAGCTTCAGTAAAAAAAGTAGGTTTTTACAGGGCGGAGTTGCTAATAGTATTTTCAACTGGTTTTGAATTTTCTTCGACAGGTTGCTAATCTAAGCTAGAGAGCCCAGGTAATAACTCGTGCTGGAGAAGAGGTAATTGTATACGGTTTTAAGTGTATTCGTGTGTAAACTGAGGTAAGCTGCTCGGCCCGGGGGCAATGATCAAAGTGTAGTACGCTGCCTTTGTGAGCTTCCGAGTCGGCGTCTGTCGAACTCTCTGCATTAGCAGAGAGGAACCCGGACGAAGCTTTGCCGAAGGTCAAGGTTTCGTCAGGGGAGATAGACAGGGCCTGAATCCCTCTAGGCGGGTTCAAAAAGGCTATATTTTTGGCCCAGCCTACGGGCTCGGGGATAACCACATTAAACCGGCCTTGTGCCACATTCTATCCTCGTGGGTGGATTGATAAATACTAAACTGAGGTAACGGCCGCGGAACTTTGACTTGAAACACTAATCAAACATGTTGATAGTATCTAAGTTATGCACACGTTCATTTGAACGCAGTGTGAATGCATAGATCAAAATTACATAGTGACTCTCATGTTTACTCTTCGGCGTAATCTTCAGAGCGAGTTAGTCGAAAGATAGAACTGAGCTGTGAAAATAAGGGTGATTATACAGTACTGATTCCTATATTCTTTTTTTTTCTTTTTATATGCCGTGTCCTTTCAAGACGTAGGCGATCATGGCTCTTCACCTCCCTGTATACCTTGCAGCTCTCAACAGGTTCCTTCCTTCTGATTCGTTCGCCTGACCACGTTCTCTCATCCACTTGCTTACGCAGGCCAGGTATGTTTCGCGTTGTTTTCCCTGTCTCTCTTTCCCTCTATTCGACCCGTGAGTATCAGATTCTGCAGGCCCTCCTTCCTCATTATGTGTCTCAGAAAATTCAGTTTCTTCTTCCTAATATTAAGTATTAGCCTCCTCCTTGTTTGCATCCTCTGTAAGATCGTTGCTCACATGCTGGGACCATGATATCCTTAGCATCCTTTTGTAGAAACACATCTCCGTCGCCTCGAGTCTCTTCTTCATCTTTGAAGAAATCGTCCA
>CAHIKZ030005267.1:242500-245000 GCA_903632075.3 Acanthosepion pharaonis | reverse complement strand
GACGACCAGTCACGATATTACTTGTCCTAGGTATGAAGATGAACTACATCCGGCAGCAAGGTCTCTAATCTAGAGGTTTTGAGAAGTATGGAACCACCTCTTAATTGCTGTTGTTCCCAGGTCCATCCTGAACTAGAGGTTACACCTGTCAGAGTTCCCGCTTTGAACAAATACTGGACCCCTCAAACAGGGGTCAAAATAGTCTAAAAGTTTAGAAATACATATTTTTAGTTAACGTACCAGCAATACATTTTCATTGTAAAAAACATTATATTATAATTAAAACATTTTTGTAAGGAAAAAAATTACCAGCAATATATTTTTATAAAAAAAAAATCAAGCAATACATTTTTGTAAAAGAAAGTACTAATGCTCACTGAGAAAATTAAATTTTGACATTAAATGAGCCATAAGGATTTATTATGTTGGTAAGCAAGTAAAACAAAAATATTGAAGCGCATTATATGTCTTTTTAAATTGTGTATTTTGAGTGCAATAATTTAAAATGTTCTATTGGGTAAATGAGTTGAAGTCATGGCGATTTAAGGCCAAGTTATAGTGAAAGTCGTGGTCAATACTGGAGGCGTAACAAGAGAAACATAGAGCAGTGTTTCAAAGATATTTACAGGTTTCATCCTTTCAGGGCATATGCGATCTTGACCATCCAAAATTTTCCTTTTCTTTCTCATCTTATAAATCTCTATTGTTATGATCGTTCTTGCAAAAAGAAATAGAAAAACAGTTTTTTTGTTTCGTTGTAATCTTCACAGTTTTCTACTGAGATATTTTTTCTACTAAATAGTTCCAATCAAAGCTAGCGAACAAAAAACTTCTCTGTCAGTATAGTAAAAACAGATTGACTCGTGCCATTTCCTATGGGATTAACGTGAACAGAACTTATAGAGCCGGATGTGAAATCGGCTTTCCGATTCCATTTAATTTGATGTTAACTGTTACTACACAAACATGTTTATGATATATCGGAAGAAAAAAGGTAAATATAGTTGATTAAGAACAAATAAAGAGGAGATATGACGACATATTTGAAAGAATATGATTATTTCTCTGAATTAACTAATATTTTTATTATTATTTTCATTTAAAAATGCTAATATGGCATTAATTGGAATAAGTGACTCGAAATCAAATTCCGATTGAGACAGTTTTTTTCAGTTCAGATAAATGTACTTTCGAATAAATATAGCACGCCAAATCCTATAATTGTTTGTGCCATGATGTGCCTACCTAGAACGGCAGAATGAACTCTTCCTAACGCTATATATAGTAAGCCTCTCAAGCGAAACGAACGGTATTGAAACGGTATTGAATCGAGTCGAGCTGATAGTAGTGCACTCCAAACCGGTCTGACAGTCATACTCACACCTTCCACTTCTTGTATTATTTTTCGTGTAATATATTCTTTGTTATTTCTACTGTTGTGTTTCGTGTTGTTCTTCTATGGTCATAACCTTGGACCATAACAGTTTGATAAGTTACCACAGTGACAGCCGTGTATAGAGTTGATCAAATAACATTTGTAAAAAAGATGGACATGTCTAAATGATCGCAAAATGTATATATTGAAAAAGGGATGCAGCATATTCAATATTCAAACCAGCCTTTCGATTTTATGAACGCCAAAATAGTTAAGCTTATTCATCGTAAATAATTAAGAAGAATTATCGAATCAGCTATGACATCACAATTGAATTCGCTTAATCTTAAAATTGCTTTTTATAACATATTACTTTTTCTGCCTAAGAAGCTACTTGAAAATAATATTGAAATACGCACTAGATAAAATTCTTAATTAAAAATAATTATAAACTGTAATTAAATCCTATATATTTTTAACGGCTAAATATCTTTTAAAAGCATTTCATTCCAAGCACAGCAATTTCTTAGGTAACAAAGAAAAGAATACTGAGTTGTTACGTGACATCTGTCTCTCTTTACAGCAGCGAAGATGAAGAAGAGACTCGAGACGATGGAGATATGGTTCTTCAGAAGAATGCTTAAGATATCATAAACCGAGCGTGTGAGCGAGGATGAAGTCTTAGAGAGGTTACAAACAAGGAGAAGGTTGATACTTAACATCAGAAAGAGGCAGCTGAAGTTTCTGGGACACATAATAAGGAAGGTGGGCGTGGAGAATCTGATACACACGGGTGGAATAGAGAGAAATAGAGACAAGAGAAAGCTTGAGCAGGTGGATGATAGAAATTGGTCTGGAGGAGGTATCAGAGGGAAGGGACTTGTTGAAAGCTGCAAGGAATAGAGGAGGTGGAGAGCCATGATCGCCTACGTTCTGAAAAGACATGGCACATAAAAAGAAAAGAGGTATGCAGGATGAGTAAAAAGAAAAAAAATAAGGAGAGACGACAATAAAAAAGAGAAATCAGAAAGAGAGTAAATAATGATTGATATTACATTTAAATTAAAAATGTTAGCATAGAATTTACGGCTATATTTAGTTAATTTAACTTTATATTGTAGAAAC
>CAHIKZ030005267.1:120000-237500 GCA_903632075.3 Acanthosepion pharaonis | reverse complement strand
TCCAGTTAGGTTAATGTCATACCACCTCACATCTTCAATTAAGCTCTCAGACTCAATTCAGATGGCTATGTGTATTTGCTGAACAACCGTGGTCAAGCCTTGTTTAGAGAACGTAGTTACTGGAAGACCATATGTGAGGTAGCGAGATTCAGGTCCCTGTCCACTTCCAGGAATGGTCGGAAGTGGCTGTCAGATAATCTTTACGACTTCACTAGACCCAGCATCTGACCCTCTAACTCCTCTGATTGTATATGCAGGGATTATCAATATATGGGGCGTGGTTGAGAAACCAACCGTACTACCTGTAAGTCAAGTTCGGAGTCGGGTTGAGGCCGTAATGTATGCGGAGGATGGCTTCTTTGTCTTTTGGTCATTATAACCTGTATGCACATTTTCTATTTCTCAAATGAATTGATTTTTTTTTTAGATTTTCACTTTGTTTTCTATTGAAAAAAATCACCGAAAAACCCTCTGTGTGTGTGTCTCTGTTTGCTTGTGTGTGCGTGTGCGTACGCGCGAGCGCGTTTGTGTGTGTGTGTCTTAGTGCTTCGTTGTGTGTATCTTTATGTGTTTTTCTACGTTAGAGAGTGTGTGATATTTTCCGCTTTCAGGTAAATAACAGAAGCTCGTAGCCGATTCAGAGGTATATCATCATCAGTTGAATATTATTGAAATCATCTGGATTTGAATTGAAAGAAAATATATTTCTAAAGCAATATTTGCATTCGTCAATAATACTATTTACAGTTGTGGTTGAATAAACTGAACATTTGAAATTGTATGCATATATTGAGTATAGCTTTTTTTTAATATCGATCTCAGAATCTGCTTAGAGAAATATTTCCAAAGATTACTATCCGCTGTTTTCCAGTGTTAGAAAATCTAAGGTTTTAATGTATAAACCAAGATAAACCGAAAAAGGTATCGACTGAAAGCAACTTCCGGCTACATCTCTGTGTTCCAGATATATTTTTTTTTATATTTATTACCGGTTTTACATCATTGACTTTTTATGGCATTTGAAGTAAAAGAAAAAAATATTCCTGTCAAAGCAAAAGCTAAAGATATATAAATTTCCTATCAGTGATCGTTGCGACAATTTTAAGTGACATTGACAAAACTTTCTTGAAGACCACTTTTTTTAGAAAAGGATGGCGACCAAAATTAGGTCGCAGCACATGAAAATAAAAGCGAAAACTTAATATTTAGGCGGTAGAATTGCTTCAATATTGATGTTGAAATAAATCAAGGTTACACAAAAAATTGCGTTATCTATGTTTACAACTATCACTACAAAACAAATCATAGTGACGACACCCGTATACACATGTTATGTTATATACCAAATTTCAGTAGTAGTCGTCACAAGTGACTGTCTCGCTTCTTGTCTATCTCGAGTTCTGCCTAATATATAGTGGTATGGTTATGCTAATTAGTATTAGCCTAACCAATCCCATTACAACGCCTAGATTAACATGTTCCTATAGTTATATATTGAAAGTTACTACAATCAATACGAAGTCTTTCTGTTCTAAACCTTTCTGTGAACTGTCTATCGAATATGCCTTTTTAATCGGTTTCACTCCAGGTAAGGCAATAAAGCCATGAAGATAAAATAATTAGGAATAGACACATTAATAATGGGAGGAATAGAAACGAGTAATCAGGAAGACGGATATATAGCGATCGATATTGCAGTTAAATCTTTGCAGTATTAAACAACTAATTGAACTAACTGGATAAAAAAAAAACAAATATTTAATCACTGATACACACTGGAATATACAGAAACTATATTTAGAATTTCTTGGTTTGCGGATCAAAATGGGGTAAGCATGCTTTATGAACAATGAAATATCCGATCTAAAAAGTATAAGATACCTGACAAATTAATTACTTTTGGTAATCAGAACTTTGTAATGGCCAGTCTTCCAAAAGTTGAACATCTTCATCAACGAGAAACCATTTTGTCACATGTGATGTATGTTAAGGAGCAGCTACATAGCGCAAATTTTCTCTGATTTCTTCGTTTGCTAATAGATTAGATCATACTAAAACGGATGTGATTTTCGCTGTTTAGGTTTCTATCAATCTTCAATCTTCTTCTAACATCGCTTTTGATACAACGCTTCCCATCATCCCACGTTAGATGATCTTTCGATTAATTGAATCTTCTATTCTGATATTTTGTGTCAATGGTTGAATATTGGATGATGTTCAATATGTTATTTCCTAATATTCCACGTATTGTATCAATTGGAAATTTACTGTTGAAAATGTATTATCTCCTCATTTGTGTGGATATCCAATCGAGGTTTGGTTTATTTTGTTTAACGTCATATCAAAATCAACGGGTTATTTAATGCCAACAATGTTTTTAGGATAGGTTCGTATGAATAGAATGTATTCTTTGTAAGAAATCGGTTTGTACATCAGGTTTCATTGACGTATTTTGTAAAGAGTTTTATAGAGAGGCAAATGTATTGATGTAATATTTTTTAAAAATGTATTGCTAGTATTTTTTGCCAAAATGTTTGTTGATATTTTTTTTTCGAAAAATGTATTGCTGGTATTTTTACTGTAAACATCTATTATACTTTTCATAGTGTTTTGTCTACAGTTTGGAGTTGATTATTCACTCATATGTAGGATCCTAATGTCGCCCTCAAGTCTCTCCATGTTTGTTCATGTATCCAATGTTCAATAAGTAGATCACTTTGATCCCGGCCTTGCCTTATCCCACGTTGTAATTTGCTTTGATCATAAGGTCGTCTAGGATGAAATCGTCGTCAGGTATCTTCGTATTGGTCTTGTCCAAAATGGGATGAAGACGCAAGAAGAAAATAAAAATAAAAAAATAAATATTATATTTATGTATGGTCCTTCGTACAAAAGTTGGTTAGGTTTTTGTCAAAAATAAAAATTAAAAAAATTCTGTCAGTTCACATGCGGATGTTTATCGACACAACCCACTTCTTAAGTGGTAATTGTGGACTTGGTGATGTTTGGCACAAGGCTGATGTCGGTGGTTCCTTTCCGCAGGCAGTCACGCGCGGTGTCTCTCGACCGGTGGCTGGAACAAACTCTCTCTCTCTCTCTCTCTCTGCCGTAGTGTCTCGGCGTTCTGTTTTTATCGACCCACGTACATGGGGAGTGAGGCGCTCTGGGTATGCCAGCGTTCCCAAAAATCCAATCAGAGCTCTCTCTGAAAATGTCCAAATATGTGGAACCCCCCCA
Organism: Acanthosepion pharaonis; assembly: GCA_903632075.3. Taxonomy (NCBI): domain Eukaryota; kingdom Metazoa; phylum Mollusca; class Cephalopoda; order Sepiida; family Sepiidae; genus Acanthosepion; species Acanthosepion pharaonis. The sequence continues at coordinate 234,263 of CAHIKZ030005267.1, read as the reverse complement.
CCACCTTGGAATTCTACTTGGGCCTTCTCCCTCTTTTGCTCACCTGATCAAACACGTTTTCTTCCTGTTTAATGTAAGTGTCTCTCAGAATCACTGCCCGAGGGTCGTTGAAAGTCTTTCGACTCCTTTAGAATTACACCTGTACCTTTTCTTCCTTGGTCACCTGAACAAACTCGTCCCCTAAGTTCTAAACCAACGGAGAAATTTTATCGTTCAAAATTCTTTCTCATCGTGCTTTTTTGTGTGGACGTTTCCACATCTGAAATCTATCATTTTCTTTTATCCCATCACCAACCCTTTCGGTCAAAAAGTGGTAAAACGGGAAACAATCCCTTGATTTTGGGAAGTTTTATCGCGTTTCGGCAGACGAAAAATATAATTATCATTCTTTTATCTATCTTATGCTGGAAACGTGACTGCTTCTAAAAGTCAATACTCATCTATCGGCCAAACTTGGGTCTGTACCTCCCCTTCGCTCACAATGGTCGTAAAAATATTATCTATTTCTTTACGGGTGGTCGATGCTATTCCGGGATAACTCGTTACTTAATCGGAACCAGATTGTCTCTTTGTTTTACCTCTCTGACGGTCGAGAAATTTAAATGCCTTCTTCTATTTTCTCTTACAATGAATAAATACCTCTACCATTCATTTCCCTTTGTCTGGTCATCGGTATATCTTTCACACTATCAGAATTTAGTGTTTTTCAGCCTTCTAGTTTTTTTTTCTCGATTAAAAACAATTATCCCTTTCTTCAAATTTTCTTCGTCTGGGCATCGGTATATCCATCGTGCTATTCATCAGCCTTCTTATCATTTACAAGTGCTAAATAGTGTCACGCTAACAGGTTCTACCATCCCCAGTCACGGTGAACCTTGGAACAACAGCAATTAAGTGGTTATTCCACGATCCTGAAAACCTGCCGATTAGAGGCTTTTGTTCCGCATGTAGTTTATATTCATGCACAGGACGGTGGCCCATCGAAATTCTCGCAAACATTATTCCTTCTTGTCAGATATTTGTGTTCTTCTAGTTTTATTTACCCTTAAAATACTTCCAGTAGTAGCAAACATTTTTTGATTGGTTTGGACATTTTTTTAGAAATTTCCAACCACTTGACAATCTCTCGTTTTTTCCTTTCAAATCATAGCCTTCCCTTTTTTCAGCAAAAAAAATTCACCGCGATTTTAGTGCATGAAAACGAGTGATTATCAATTAAAATGACTTGTCAGTGCCTCTTATGCACATGTTAATAAGTTGGATAATCTCTACTTATAAATTTTCATCTTAGATCTTTCTTTTGCCGATTAGTTTGCATTGACTTTTCCGCTTAGAGCTGCTCAATGCGGTTTATCAACTCTTAGGTGCCCCCCCAAAAAAAAAATATTTAGGCCCACAGACATTATTAAGAAAAACCTGACTATCCGTCACTTTTCTTCTTCTCCTTCTCTCTTCTCTTGTCTCTTGCTTTCCCTTCCACCTGTCAATCAAATATGCAAATCCGGCGTATTGTCTCCATTTACTAAAAGTTTTCGGTCTGAAGAGTTATATAGATATTCACGAAATAAATTATTACCGGGCTGAATATTTAACATAAATATATATATATATATATATATATATATATATATATATATATATATATATATATATAAAACCCTTTTTATTCCTCTTTTAATTTTATTCTTTATATTACTACGAATTAATGTCACAAGGTTAATAATCGGGTTTAATTTTGTAAAACATCTTTCCTTTAAGACAAATGCCTCCCACCCTCACCTAATCCATGTTTCGTGCCTTTCATCGGACTGAAACTTTTTGATTTCAAAGTTAAATTCATTTTTCCGCCTTACCAACCCTAACTCTATAGACATGAATTAAGCCACACCGGGATTGATAAGACATACGACCGATATCTACGTTTGCCGAAATAGGCTATTCCCATATGAGGCAATTTTGGATTTTATTGTTTATTACAAACACGCCCACACCTACACCCCCCACGCATATATATATATATATATATATATATATATATATATATATATATATATATAGATACACGCATATATATAAGCTAAACATATATATATATATATATATATATATATATATATATATATATATATATATACACACACACATATATATATATATATATATATATATATATATATGTGTGTGTGTGTGTGTGTGTGTGTGTGTGTGTGAAAAACAGACAGATAAATAGACATGATATGATATTAAAAATTCACATATACTGAACGAAGAACAAATTTCACATTTAGATTTGTTAATAAGCAAAAACGATATTTTAATAGTACACTCACTGAGAGTGAGTGATAGAGAAAGTGAGTGAGTCAGGATAAGGGAGAGAGAGTGAGAAGCTTGCACAAAATACAAGGAATGCATTTGTGTAAATGAGATTAAGAAATAATCTTCGATTGCCAAAAATCATTGTTCAAGTACTCAGAGAGGCCAAATTTCGAATATCGATTTTAAGGCGTTAACCGACGCGTACATCCAGAGCAAAACGACGCCAAATATTATTTTAGAACATCATAACCCATGACGGCATCATGCCAAAATTAGAGTCGACAATTCCCAAAGGCTTAAATTTTGGCGCTAAAAATATTCTGCGAAATCATTATATCGTTGGGCATTCTGCCGTGTGGGATGAAACTGGCAACTACCTATGTTGGTAGACATGAACTTATGATTTACGATCTTCCTGTCAAAAGTTCCTCTGGAATATAATAACACATGTACCATCGTCGTTCGATCTAAGGCAAACGTGGAAGAAACAATGAAATGTATGTAGTCAAAGTAGGGTTTTATTACAAATTAATCCTCAAATTAAACACTTACAAAACCTATAATATAAGAATATTAAATTTATATTTTATATTTCAATTTATATTTCGTCATTTTTAGCAAAACAGCACTGTAGGCTATCGTTCATCATTCCGGCATATACGAAGGGCGGTTAAATGGTTTTCAGTAAATTCTAAATATTTATTAAATATTATAATAAAAAAAACTATTATTGCTGTAAGAAAACGTCAAAATGAAATAATAATACATACAAAATTTTCTAAATAATGGCTATGTAAACATAACTCACAAATCCTTTGTATACAAAAACAGGAAAATAATGAGATCAAGTATGTGTCGTTCATCGAATTTATTTATACAGCGATACGATCTTAAGAGAACTACAATTACCAAGATATAAATTATCAGAGCAAATGATCTTAAGGAAATAATATACGTATATAAATCTATGTTAATGGGAGACTCAGATAAAATACAGTTAGATCTCTGAGCAAAGAAAAAAAAAAGCGATGAAAAGAAATATACATTAATTCATTGATTAGTTTTATCAAAATCTTGCAGGTTATTTAAAGCCAGAAAAAAGATTTTGCTTATTAGTGTTTTTGTTTTTTGTTTTTTTTTAGGATATTAATGATTTAGTGGTGCAGATCTTACTATTTAATCCACGGCTGTGAGGAGAAAAGTTGGATGCATACCTTTCCCAAGGGGATTTTGCGCGGAAGTGAATATAGCGAATCCAACAGGAATTAGAACGCGGCTCTCTGATTAAAACGTCCGGGACATTATCCATTACATCACCCGCACATGCACGATTATAGTACCTTATATTCGTAAGCTGTCAACAATATAGGTACTGGCCTGGCTCAATGTTGCTTAACATTGTACGTGTTTCAATGTGATATAGGAAAAATAAGATTAACCTGTAATTATAACAAGATAGGAAATAAGGTTTTCAGCAAAAGAGACATCCAAAGTTGTGGAAAGAAAATAAGAAAAATAATACTACTAAAATAAGAGAGAATAAGTTAAAAAATTGATGCTCATTATGAAGAAAGAAGACTTAGAAAGAGTAATACATTAATCCCCCGTCTATTCGCGTTTTAGCAGTCGCGGCTTCACACATTCGCGGCTTCACACATTGGCGGATTTTTCATTTTTTTCTGTGTACTCCGAATATTCGCGTGTTTTTTCGATAGAACATATTTAAAATATCCTTATATTATTTACCTGTTATTTAAGTGACTTAATACATATAACAGTCCATTTTCATGGTAAAAATTAGCAGAATTGTACATCTTCATTGTAACAAACAAATACAAAACCATGAGTGGTGCATAGGCTTTGTTCTTTGTTAGGACTGCGGCTGGGGATTTAAACGTGGCTTACGCCAAGTCTGGGGGCATCATCTAAGTCCTGTTTTCAGAAAATGTTTTAAACTTTATATTTTGTCTTGTTACACATATTTTATACAGTATTTTTAATGGTTGTATCGATCTATGCGCAATTAAAAACGGTTAATGTATGTATGAGAGAAAATTTACGCTAAGTGTATGGTCACGAATACTATTTTTTAAAATGTTTTTAAAAGTGTCTGAAATGATTCTAAAGTGTTTAGAATGAAAGTTTAAGGCATACGCGGTATTAACAATCAAAATAGGCACTTATAAGAACTTTTATTTGGGGGGTGGGTTACAAGTATTCATTGATTCTAACTATTCGTAGCAGGTTCTGGTCCCTAACTGAACTCACAGTTAATATGAGGAGCAGCAGCAAATAGCGATCGACCCAGGTAATACTTTTGCCTCAAGCGATGGCAGATCGGCAGCAAAGTGTGATGGTAAAGTCAAAAATTACTTTGAGTAATAAATGGACAAGAAGATTTGGGGAGTCATCATCCACACTTCCTGAAGATTCCTGACTCGTAACAGAAGAATAATATCAAGTGTTTATATTTTCGTTATACTGCTAATTATCTCTTCCACACAATATATCATTATATTTAATTACTGAAAAATATGAACATTATTATTAGTATTAGTAGTAGAAATTAATGCATGATCATCAGTAGACAAAGAGGCTGAAATGCGATCGGGAATACTAGATTTAAGCAGACGCAGAAGTTTGAATATCTGGGAAGCGTCATGACAGATGACGGTAAGTTCGACGCTGGGATCTGTAGACGTAATGGAATGGCCATGGACACATTCCAAAAGCTGAACAGAATATTGCGAGACAGGAGGAGTTCTTTGGTAACAAAGAAAAGAATGTATAACTGTTACGTGGCATCTGTTCTTCTTTACGGCAACGAATGTTGGACGATTTCCTCAAAGATGAAGAAGAGACTCGAGGCGACGGAGATCTGATCCTACAGAAGAATGCTAAGGATATCATGGACCGAGGATGTGAGAAACGACTATTAGATGTGCCTTTTTAAAAAGGCACATCTAAGAATCAAGGAAAATATCTGAGAGAGGTTGCAAACAGAGAGGAGGATTATGCTTAATATCCGGTAGAGGTAACTGAAGTTTCAGGGACACATGATGAGGAATGAGGGCCTGGAGAATCTGATACTTACGGGTCGAATAGAGGGAAAGTGAGACAAGGAAAAGTAGCGCGTGACATACCTGAAGAGTTTGAGCAGGTGGATGACAGAACCTGGTCTGGGGGAGGAAGCAGAGGGAAGAAACTTGCTGAGAGCTGCAAGGGGTAGAGGAAGGTGGAGAGCCATGATCGCCTACGTCCTGAAGGGACATGGCACATAAAAAGAAAAAAGTAGAATTGTAGAATTAACTTAGATGATAATGTAGGTACTGTTGCTGTTATTAGATTATTTAATGTCGATATATTTTATTACCGTAGAAAAATATAAATAGCAATGGTATTGTCCTCGTTACTAAGGTTGCAATAATATTTTCGCTGTTTTTTAACAATAGAGATAATAATAATAATAATAATAATAAATATATAAGACAATTTTTATTATTATCACTTTTATTACGATAGAAAATAAAATTTTATTTTGAAAACCAGTATTAGGATGCTACAACTAACCTGGTATGGAATTTAAAATGAGAGAATTTTGAAATAATTTCTTTAAAAAAAAAGAAGCCTGCATTTTTGCACCTGCTATTTTAATTTATATAAAATATGCATTTTTGGTGAGGCACGGTGGATGAAATATTTTTGTTTTTTTATTCATTTCTATTAATATTTCATATTCTCTACGAGACTTTGAGCAATTTCAGCTCTCGAGGAAATATTATTAGAACTTCACAGCGCGCGAAAAAATTCTTGCCTGAAGTGACATTAAATTAAAGATGTCGGTAAAGTGTATCTATATTTCAGTTGATGTCATGATGTCTCAGGCTTTGGATTCTGGTTTGTTTGTACGACTATTCGTTGTGGAGACGATTGGAAACGATTGAATGCTGACAGAGAAGAACGGATTAAAATAATGTTTTAAAGAAAATGTTTTATAATGATGCATGGAGAAGTTAAAAACGAATAGAAACATTGTGTTTTGTCAAAAACGCCTGACAAGATACTTCGGTTAAGTCTGTATTTATATCGTTCTTGTATAAAGCGAAGAAGAGATTTCATTTTTGAACTAAGTGAGGACATGGAATGGCTAAAAGTTGGTTCTTTCCAGTTGCTTTCTGTTAATCGATTTTCAAAGACATTTACTGTCGTCGATATTTTGTAAGTGATATTGTAACCTGTTGAAGCTTAGATAAGCTGAAAATAATATTCATAAATACAAATTTATTTTTTTCGGTTTGTTAAATGTATTGAAACAATTTAAAATGAAAATATTTACAGTTGAGAATAATTCTCTAGACTGTTCCTAGAGAATGGGTTGAAAGAAATCGCAAAGGAAGCAGAGTCTCTCGATTGAAATATAATACGCAAACCGGTCCTTGTCTTCCCGGCTCAGCTGACACATTTACAGGTCGGTAAAGATATCATGTAAATTAGGTGGATCGTAAAATCCACAAAAATAAAAGTTTGTTAACATTTGGTTGAATAAATAAAATTTTAATTCAATGAAAAAATAATGATAAGTTCAGTCCGTGAAAAGGATGTTATAAAGATGATAGGTAACAGATGACCATATTTGGGATTTAATATCATGTACGAATGAAGGCGAGAACCAAATTGAAAATTACAGGTTAATGGATAATAATTATGAAAATGTTTTTTGAAGTAATTAAGACAGTTTTCAACTTGTCAAAAAAAGGCACATCTAAGAATCAATGAAAATTTTATTAGTTCACATTTACGCCAAAATATTTAAAGGGTTTTTATTCAAATGAGATGAATTTTATTATCGATTTAAGAATACTCACAATATAAATATTTTGTTGCGTCAATGTTTCTATTCAACTTTAAGTGAAACCTGTTCTAGTATTTTTCGTGATTCCTTCTGTTTTGACAGAACCGTGTGATAAGAAGACCTTTATTTCATTCGATCTGTTTAATCTAAGGGCTTTTAAATTTTTTTTTTTCAAATACTTTCATCCCCCAGAACAAACTCATATGTATGTCCACGCCCGATTAGAGACGTCACAAGGAAGGAGGATTGAGATACCGAATAATGTCTCATTGGCCGGGGCGGTCACGAATCACATGGTTTAAGATTATAGCACCCGACCAATATTCCCAATGTTTCCGAAAGCGGTTCTTGTAAAAAATGTGATTCAGGAGGAAAGATGCCCGAAGAGGAAATAATTGGTTTCGACTTCGGTCACCTGACATACGTTCTGGACCAGATAAGCGGGTGTACGACACCCCCCAGGGTTGCACAGAAGGAAAAGGAAAAGGAAACCGAAAAAGGAAAATCCCTAATCAGAAAAATACGTCTTTAGATGATGAAAAAACCCTGGCGCCGAAGGGACCCATTAAGTTTTTGACTGCCTTGATAAAAAGGAAAAATCGACAGAAATCAGTTGCAGTTATTGCCGCGGACAGCTAAATAGATAAAAATTAACGGCGGGCATGGTTCAATTCGCCCCCCTCGGGCAATAGATAACGCCAGAATGGGAAAGCGTCTAACGGGCTAACTGTTGGTCGGCGAAAAGCCAATTGACAAATTCCAGGATTGTCCAGCCCAACTCCGAGACAGAATTCTAAATAGATAAACGTTTAACCGAAGCCGAAGAGAATGCCATTTGTTCGCTCGCAGAATTCTAAAGAGATAAAAATTTAATAGTTCGTCCTCGTTGAGAGAGTTAGTTAAACAAAGAAACGGAAACGATAGGTTAAATCAACCGTCGAACGACAGGTTTGGATCAAGGCATATGGGTTGTGTCGGAATTTGACCACAACCCGAAACAAATTTATCAGAAATTGGCAACATTTCGTTGATGCCTTAAATTGGCTGTGAATTTGGCGAAATTGTTTTATCGTATCAGGGTTGGCGCGGAGAGGTAGGAATAATCTGGTAACGAACATTTAGATATAAAAATTGTTACTTTTTTCTTCAATAATTTTTGACCTTGTGATTTTTCTTTTTCTTGTGTGTTATCATCCCGAAGGAAGAAAGAAAATGAAAATCCCTGTTTGAAAAAGTCTGTCAAAAAAAAAAAGAAAAGATATTTTTTTCCTAGAGCAAGATTTTTTTTTTTGAAAACGAGGCTGGTCTGCTCACACCCAAAATGCTAGAGCGCCCATTAGCTGAATGTTAACGAGGAGGAACAGGTGACGCCGCAGGAGGAGGACGTCACAACTGCGTGTCCCATGAGGGTATAGGATCGGAGACCCTCACCACGTCAGAGGGAAAACAGTTGACGCCGCTGAGGGTATGATCGATATCCATATGAGAACGAAGAAGGTACCAGGGGGAGAAGACGTCAAAATGGAAAGGTATGAAATTTCCGAAATAAATAGATGATCTTATTCCCGAATTATCCAGTAACCTCAAACCCCGACGAGTTTACGCCCCGTTTTTGGTCGGCGTCCAATATAATGACCAAGTTGGGAAGCAAAATCATGTTGGGAGTTCCAGCGTAGGCGGACAAAATCCAGATCCACATCAGGTTAATGAATGGCAGATAAAGATAAACTGATACGAAAGATTCACGCAAATTCTCAACTCATCTTCTTAAAAAGAACAATTTATTTTTTGAAGAACGACACCACCAACAAAAGTTTTACGAAAATATTTAAAAGACATATAACCAAATTTCTAAAGAATGACAACTTAAGATTTAAGACTCGCACAAAAAAAAACGTACGTTCCATATTTCAATGTTTCTATTCAAGCAGTCCTGTATCCAGCAACCAGATATTTTCGTATTGTTATCCGTTTTGGGCGAATGTGCATTTGAAGACCTTTATTTTTTGAACTTATTTTATTTTTTTTACATCTATTTGTACGATATCCACTCTTCATTCGAACTGTGACAAAATTACGGCCCTGACGACTGATTGATTTCGGTCTGCCTCTGTTCCGTAGCACGGGTAGGTCACTGGTTTCAAAGTATAGCACCTAAGTAACCAGACCCGCGAGGCGAGTCTCTCACGACGAGGCTGATATCGAAAAATTCCCATCCGAATCACCAAAAGGTTGGAAACGTCACATTTGGGTGCCGCGACCAGGACGGGATAGTACGACTGACAAAGATATACGTCATGTTTGAACACACCTGAGGGGGGGGCTAAAAATGGATCAACAGGTAAACTAAAACTTACTTAAACACATGGAAATAGCGACAGGTTTTCAATACTGCGTCTGTAAGAAACAGGCTGCAAAGTGGGGAATGAATTATTTGAACACTACGATATTTAAAAGGGAATATTTGTGTAGCGTCAGTCGTGATACGCTATTTTTTGACACTTGTAAGGATAAAATATGAGTCAACTATCATCATATTTCGCAATGGGTCGTATATTTAAGTAGGTTCCCAAGTAGGCATCTATGCGGACCAGACTACCATTTACTCCTGCCTCTAAAACATCTAGTGTCGCCGACAAAACTAACCTGGCTGTTTGTCTAGAAAAAGACGTTCAATCGGTTGTGGACTGGGACAGGAAGTGGCTGGTTAACTTTAATGCCTCAAAAACAAAACTGCTCTCTATTACTCACCAGAGAGAACAATCCCTGCCTTCCATTAGAATATCTGACGCACAAATCCACGAGAGCACCTCTTTGCGTCTGCTCGGTCTCACTTTGTCCGTTGACCTGAGATAGAATGAATACAATGAGTCAATAGCTTGGTCCACCGCTAGGAAAGTCGGCTCCTTCTTCTCGCCGGATTCAATCCTTCAAATCTACAAAACAACCATTCCCCTTGCATGGAGTATTGCTGCCATATATGGTCTGGATCCCCATCTGTTTGTCTCAAGGTCCTTGATAAAATCCAAAACGGATACGCAATGTAACTGGCTCTGATCTAGCATCTCGTCTACAGCCGCTCTCTCACAGACGTTCCATTGCCTCTCTCTGACTTTTTTACAAATACTTTCACGGTAACTGTTCCGATGAGCTGCTTTCGCTGGTTCCCAGACATCATGAATTTAAGCGTTCTACTAAGCTGGCATCTCGCTCTCACCCTTTCACTGTCGAAACTGTTAAATGTAGCCGTCTCTTCTACTCCAATAGCTTCATGTCTCGCAATTCTCGACTGTGGATGTTCTTCTCCTTTTCTTGTTTCCCTAATAGCTACAATCTCCAACAATTCACATGTAATGTCAATCGACGTCTCTAGATGCCTTGATCTATCCCCTATCCTTCTCTTCATCATTTCCTCTATCACTTCTATTTGCTCTCGCTCCAACTCTCTGTAACCCGTTGCGTACTAGTGGCTTCCTGCCTTGCTTGGGGTGAAACGCATATATATATATATATATATATATATATATATATATATATATATATATATATATATTAATTGATTTAAAATATGTTTCTTTCGCTACACAGTTCTAACCATGTTTCAAAATGGAAGCTAAATGCCCCGGATTAAAGACATTAGTTCCATTTCATCCTCAAGCAATTTTAGATAACTTTTTAAATTACTGGGTTTTAAATACACAGCTAAAAACATAATTCATGTTTCTAAGGTTACAGATGAATCCAATTTACCAGACGAGGGTTGTCTCGGTGTCTATATTTTAATGTATCAGTTATATATATATATATATATATATATATATATATATATATATATATATATATATATATATAAACAATTATATGTGTATTAAAAACAAACGGACACAAATTACAAAAACAATAATGTGTATGTGTAACAAATAATTGTGTAAAGTTTGTGTTCCAAGAAATGCGTGAACTAATGTACGTACGTACGTGCGTGTTTTGTGTATATATGACGTCTCCAGATGCCTTGATCTGTCCCCTATCCTTTTCGTCATCCTTTCCTCTATCACTCTTCTTTGCTCTCGATCCAACTGTCTAACCATTTGCGTTCTAGTAGCTTTCCCCCTTGCTTGGGGTTGAATGCTTAAAACAAAATCCATCGGGACTTGAGGAAACTCTTCAGCGAAGAATAAACCATAGTAGAACGTTTTTCTTTTGAGATACTGATATTTATAAATGAACCTTCTTCTCATTTAGCTGTATAAGCTAGGTCAGAAGCGAAGCCAGCCACAAAGCACCGACCATCTTGATGTTTGCAAATGCTTCAATAAAATGTGATATAAACTGCGTATATGTTTAGTAAAGATCTGTGAATATTCCACTGCAAACCGTCAATATAATGAAGAAATCGGGTAAGACAGGGTAAAAGCGACGCAAGTGAACCTTCTATTAATCTCATGGGTTTCAGCAGAATGTCCTTCTACACGACCTCCGTGGACCTGAGAGAAATGACTTGCTGATTGCCTCTTCCTTATCACTGATGACAGCTCTGAAGAGTTCGCTTACTAATTTCTATCCCGTACCATGTCAAAAGCCTTTGAGTTATTCATAACAATCGATCTGGTACTGAAATTGCCATGGGGTGCTTCATCGATTTTGTGGATAATAACTCTTACCACATCAGAAGAGAACCAAGAGATGTGAAACAAATGTTTGTCGCTCAGCAAGTTGTTTCTCGTGAGGTCATAAATTACATCCTTGTTTAAAATATAGCCAAATAGTTTCTTAAGGAGACTAAACTATCTGATGAGGCGATATTGTGATAGTGACAGACACTCGCTTTCATTGGTGAAAATATATCAAACATTTGACAATTTTTATATTCCAAATTTTCAGGCGGCGGTTAAAATACTTTGTCAAAACTGTAGATAATTCAGAGCCAAGGAAGTTGTATTTTATCCGTAGACGTTGATGAAAACTAATAAACATTGCATCTGCACATGGCTGCATGTTAATACTTGAAAGTTTTCTTGAAAAAGATATTAATTATATAAACACTAAAAAATTACTTATATAGACATGGAGAAAATCACACAAGAATATGCATTGTTTTCATGAGCATGAACAAGAAGGAATGAAAACACCATTTCTCGTCTTTAGATTCAGTGACTAAATTAAACAATGCGTCACACGTCGAAATATATATATATATAATAAAAAGTCCATGGGACACACGTAGTCGATGGTTACTCTGTAGAATTTTATTACCATAAGAAAGGGATAGATAGCAGAAAATATAGATAGTTAATTCTAAAAAGTTCAAGATTAGTGAATAAATTTTCAGATTTCAGGCGGAAACGTTCGAAGTACAGAGTTAAAGAAGACTTTAGAAGAGACCGGAAAACCAGTGCTGAACAGGAAACAAAGGATAACCCCACTCTAACCATGTTAAAAAAACCCGGCAAGGAGTGTGAACCGGACGATAGGGAAAAATATCTTCACACACACACACACACGCACACACACACACACACACACATATATATATATATATATATATATATATATATATATATTCCATCTCTCTCTTTCTCTCTCTCTCTCTCTCTCTCTCTATATATATATATATATATATATATATATATATAGAGAGAGAGAGAGAGATGGAAAGAGAGAGAGAGTGAGATAGAGTGAGAGATAAATAGAGAGAGGGTGTCCGGCAAAAAATGTATACATTTTTTAGCAAAAGAAGAACATGTCATTCGAAGTTTTAGCAAACTTCGTTTACATTGTTTACTGTAGTATGATATTTCCTCAACAGACAGCATTACATCGGCGGCATTTAGACAAACATTTGAAAATTCATGTCCAGCGTTGTCCAAGTAGTAGTTCGCTGTAGTAATGGATATCTGGAAGCTAAATGATACCATTTTGAGGATTTCCTGTGATTTTATAGTCCAAATATTACTTGTATTAATCTCGGGAGGTCTGAATAAATTTTGTATTCTTTCTCCTTTTATGTGGTGTGGCCTTTCAGGACGTAGGTGATCATGGGTCTTTACTTCGCCCCTATCACTTGTAGCTCTCAATAAGTTTTGTCCCTTTCTACATCCCTCAAGACATGTTCTGTCACCACCCGCTCAAACCCGCTACGTTGCATTACTTTTTCTCTCTTTCCCTCAATTCGATCGGTGATTGGAATATCTATACAAGTTTTCGTTTCTTGAATTGTGTATACATATTTGGGAAGACACACACGCACAAACACTCACACATATCCTTTATCTCACTATATATTATAATTGCCACTTGGACAGCAAATTCACTTTTATACTTAAAGACAACTAACAGGGTACCAGGTTTAAGGTTTGTATTTAATTTTTCTTGTGTTCGTATAAGTTTTTTCCTTTGCTAGTCATAAAATGTGTAAAAGCGCTTTCGGTTATTCTTTTAGACATTATTGATGTTTTTAAATTTATTCTTGAATTATAACTGATATATATATATATATATATATATATATATATATATATATATATATATAATTATTAAAACTTTATGTTGCAGGGAGCGATACGTGCGTAGAAATACTTGCCTACTAAGCAGTGAAATTGATGCATAACCGCCTACATAACGAAATAATATAAAATGAGAATATGTCTCCCGACATGAAACGAACGTGAGTCCAGACCATATATTCATTATTAAGTTTAGTGCACTCAGTAAAAGTGAAGTTTATTTAAATGAAATATCGGAATAAAAATTCCATCAATTCCTTAAAAAACTTTCTTCACACAGACACACAGACACACACGTACACGCGTGTTTGTGTGCGTATATATATATATATATATATATATATATATATAGGTGTGTGTGTCTGTGTGTGTGTGTGTGTGTGTGTGTGTGTGTGTGTGTGTGTGTGTGTGTAAACCGTTTTCTTCTATGCTTGAAATGTGGTTCCCATTCCTATGGAAGTAAAATATAATCAATGGAGCGTCAACATTGTCTGCTTATTTTATTACTTATTTAACACACACACACACACACACACACGCACACACACACACACACACACACACACACATATATATATATAGTGAGAGAAAAGAGAGAGGTTGATATATATATATATATATATATATATATATATATTTGAATTCGTAGGTCTGATGAATTGGACCGTATTTACGATTCCAATGGAATAAATTATGACCATGGAATATTGGTGACGTCGTCCCCCGGTTGCAGCGCCGACTGTGACGTTCTATCCTGATCTACCACGGCGCCAGTTGTGACGTCCCCAAACAGCACCAATTGTGACGTCCACGCCGCGGCGCCAGCTGTTCGCTCCTCGCTGCTCCGTTCGGGTGTCGCTGCTGCAAACGTGACGTCCGCCTGTCGCGTCAGTCGTGTTGTCTCGTCCAGTGACGACCAACTGGCTTGGTATCGGTCGCGGCACCCAAATGTGACGTTCTATCCTTTTGGTGATTCGGGTGTGAATCTGGTTAGATTTGATATCAGCCTCGTCGTTCCCAATTCGCTTCCAACGCCTGGTTACCAAGGTAACTGCATTGATCTCCAGTCTGCCTACCCACGTTGTGAATTGATCTTAGGCAGACGAGATCAACAGTGGTTGGGGCCGTAATGCAAACTGAGTTCAACGGGGGTGATACTACACAAATATGCATAAAAGAAAATAAAATGAAAACTCGAAAAGTTCAAAGTATCAAAGAAAAAGGTAACAAACTTTATGTCTAGTTGTTCGATACATAGGACTGCATCTATCTCCCGACCCGTTCTATGGATTGTGACACGTCGTTTTCTGTTAGGCGAGTTTTAACGCTTCAAGTTGTTTGCTCTCTAAGAAATTGGCGTTTCGGTGTGTCTTTGGACAAAAGTCGAGAAAAAAATCTTATTTCGGTGGTCTGGATCTAAGTCGCTCTTCAAAATAATTGTTCTTGGGTTGAAGAGGAGTCCGGAATTTGCGTGAATCTTGGTCAGCTAATCTCACTGGAACTGCTGGAACTCAACTCTGGAAACTCAACTCTCCGCTGGAGCCCGAACTCTGATTTCTGCCTGTTGTTGCCTCGCTTTTATTGACGCCGACCAAAACCGGGGTGGGTCTGTCGGCGTCGGGGGTTCCTCGATAATTCTAAATACATATCCACCTCTTTTATTTCTGGTTAGGGATTTTCCACTCCTTTCCATTTTGGGGAACATTTCCTTACTCCCACTTTCTTACCATACTTCAGAGTGCGTGAACTGCCCTCCCCACTTCTTCGTAGCAGCTTCTCATACTTATACTCTGGATGAGGCGTCGACAGCCTCCTTCGTGCGTCACGTGATCACCACTCGACCACTGAGGTCTTAGTCGGGTATCTTTCTTCCTCCTTCGTGCGTCACGTGATCATCATTTGACCAATGATGTCTTAGTCGGGCGTGAACAATCCATGGATTTGTTTCGGGAAAAATATCTTGCTTAACTAAAAAAAATTATCTTCTTTTCCTTTTCTTCCGCTTTAATCGCCGTTATCATTTTTCTAGCCGCAAACGGACAATATGACAACTCTTGTTCTACACGTGGTTTTGTCGGGTATTTTATCGCTAATTATCAAAATGGGTGGTCTTCTTAACACGGCCTCAAAAAATAAATATCTCTAAAGTTTCAGTCAGTCTGTCGCCTCCAAGGAAGAAGAAAAAACACTTCTGGGTCCCCATTCATTTTCCTTCGATACATATTTCTGATAAAATAATTTTATTATCGCAGGCCAAAGTTGTTTCGTCGGAAAAAATCGGTCAGCGGACACGGCTTGTGTGGCTTTTAATTTTTCATATCTACCCAAAGTCCTGTAGTTACACCTATGTTTTGTCAATTATCAAAATTAACGTTTTCAATTGAATTTTTCGTAGGCCAGTCGACCAGCCGTTTTGTTTACGTACTCCTAGATAACACAGCCGTTATCAAAACACATCTGTTTCATTCTTTTTTTCCTTTCTTTTTTTACTCAGAATTTCCCTGTCGTTGTGATGACACCCTTTTCGCCATTGGTTACTTCTCAATATTTTCATTGTCTCTTAGCCGTGTGTGTGTGTGTGCCTGCTTATCACCCACGATTCGTCTCCGCCTTTCTTTCTGCCTTCTTTTCTTTCTTTTCCTTTCTCTGCCTCGTAAATGATGCCACATTAGTGTTTAAGCTTTTTTATTATATCCTTACCCTCCCCTTTACATTGAGTTCTACCCTGATTCTATCCTCTTGGAATTATTTTTTATACATATATATATGTATGTGTATGTATGTATGTATATATATTTATATATTTTAGATATTTGATTGCATATGTATGTGTATATTAACCACTAATATTATCTACACACAGACACACACACACACAGACACACACACACACACACATATATATATATATATATATATATATATATATATATATATATATATGTATAGATTGGTTAAAGAAATATTGGCATATAGGCAACGTGAATATTCACTCACTCTATAGTGTACGATTGTCTCTGCTCTTTAAATGATTTGTTTTGCTTTTAAGTGTTTGTACATTTTGATTTCTGATGGAGGTTTTCTGAAAGAAATTATATCTTTGCATATTCCTTTTTCCATTAAATTGGAATACATATACGTTATCGATGTGAATATGAAACAAATGTTAAGAAAAAAGTAATATATGGTCGAGCCATTGACAATGAATCTGATTTCACGTGTGCATTTATCCTTGATGTATACATGTTAATGCGAAGTTATCTTATATAGACGAATATACCAGTACCAAGAGAAAATAAAGTACACACATAGAGGCACACATAGATAGATAGATAGATAGATAGATAGATAGATAGATAGATAGAAATGAAAACAACAAAAAAAGATTTTTGTGTGCTTATGGACACTATTAGGATGAAATTGTCATTGAATGTCTCCATCTGAAAACGATATTCTCGATTGGGTCTTTAACATACACCCGAACAATGACCCATAGAAGTTTGGAACTGAAAGACATTGGAAATGGAAGCCTCGTAAGGAAAGTAAGAATAATGTGGAGCGATTGGAATCAGAGGGAAACGGCGTAAGTGTTGGTAAGGGCCAAACTAGAAATGCATTCTTAATCAGATTTTGAGATATTATATGCGAAATTCCTGCAGAAATAATAATAATAATAATAACAACAACAACAATAATAATAATAATGGAAAAAATAAATACATCTCGCATATTACAAAGATCTTTTTCTATGTAAAATGTGTGAGCTTTCTGAAAGTTTCCTTTTGTTTGTTTTTGAAAAAAAAAAGATCAGTGGAAAATGTCATGAAGCGATTTTTAACCACAGGTCTCTGGTTGAGACCCGGAAATAAATGTGTAGACAGCAGAAATAAAAGTTAATAATAATAATAATTGTGACGTCGCCCCCCCTGGTCGCAGCGTCGACTGTGTCGTTCGATCTCGTTCGCGGCACCAGTTGTGACGTCACGTGCTCTCCAGGCTCTGATATCCTGGTCACGGACAGCACCAGTTGTGACGTCTTTGCCGCGGCGTCAGCTGTTCGCTCCTCGCTGCTCCAAGTGTGACGTTCTAACCCTTTGGTTAGATGAATACCAGCCTCGCCGTTCCCAACTCGCTTCCAACGCCTGGTTACTAGGGTAACTGCACTGATCTCCGGTCTACCTACCCACGTTGTGATTAGATCTTAGACAGACGGGATCAAACAGGGGTTTGGGCCGTATGCCAGCTGGGTTCAACGGGGGTGATAACACACAAGAAAAAGAAAAACCACGAGGCCAAAAATTATTGAAAAAAAAGGGTAACAACCTTTATATCTAAATGTTCGTTACAAAAATTGTTCCTACCTCCTGACCCGTTTTATGGACTGTGACACCAAGCTTCTACCATACAGTTTTAAGACTTCGAGTTGCTTGTTCTCTAGAAATTTGCATTTCGGGGTGTGGTTTGGTTTCGACACTGGGCGCTGATCTGTGCCAGTCGTTCACGGCTGATTTCCCTCGCCGTCAGTGCGCGAATTAACTTCTCTTCTGCTTCGGGTGGACGAGTTTATTCACTTCGACTTGAGTTGGGCGAATTTCTTTACTTCGACTTGGGTTGGACGAATTTTCTATTCTTAGGCTTGGTTTTGGACGAATTTATTCACTTCGACTTGTCTTGGACGAATTTCTCTTCATAGGCTTGGTGATTCCAACTTCTCCTAGGCGTAACTGCAAGTTAACTTCTTCTTCGTCCGAGGCGCAAACCCAACTCCAACTGCAACTTCTCTGCCTGTCCGGCCTGTAACTGTCCCGCCGTCCGCCCTGCAACTCTTCTGCCTGTCCGGCCTGCAACTGTCTCGCCGTCCGCCCTGCAACTCTTCTGCCTCTCCGGCCTGCAACTCTTCTTAGGCTTTCGGGCAATTTTTTTCACTTCGACTTGGGCGGGGCGAATTTCTTCCTCCGGATTCTCTTGCCCGCAAAGGGGCGAATGAACCGAGGCCCGCCGCCCGCGTTCAAGCTCCCTCGCTGTCCACGGCTCCGCTCCAACTGCTTTCTGTCGATTGGGGTCCTGCTTTTATTGACGCCGTAACAAACTGGGGTGGGTCTGTCGGTTCCAGGGTTTTCTTGATAATTCTAAAGTCGTATTATTTCTGATTTCCATTATCGCTCTTACTTTCACCTCCTACTTCCTTACAGTGCCTCTGGGGAGGGAGGCGCATACCCGCTTTCCCCCTGGTCCCTCGTATGTCAGGGTGACCGCTCTCGACCAATGGGGTCCTGGTCGAGCATCTTTCCTCCTCCCTCGCACATCACGTGACCGCTCTCAGCCAATGAGACTCTGGTCGGGTGTTTCTCCTCCTCCCGCATGTATCATGTGACTGCCCTCGGCTAATGAGATTCTGGTCGGTATCTTCCCTCCTTCCTTCGTGACGTCTCCAATCGGGCGTGGACAATTTGTTCTGGGGGAAGAAATACCTTGCTTAAAAAAACAAAATCAAATTGTCCTTTTCGTACGAAAATGACGATCCCGGTTTCTTTCACATGTGACATATGTCAAAACAGCCTGCTGCTAATTAGATGCGACTTAAAGAAGAATTTTCCGACCTGTCGGCGTCTTCCTGAGCTAAAACAATTGTTTTCACCTCTTCTTTCGCTCAGGGCCTGTTAACAAAATCTTAATTATCCAAATTGAAAATATTCTCCACTCATCATCTTGGGTGGTTCTTATCTTCAACCCTAGAAATGGTCAGGGTTCGTGTATCAATGTTTTGTTTTCGTATACATTTCCCCAGCGGTTACTTATCAACTCAATGACACCCCTTTTCGTTCGTTACCTATTAATATTTTTTTCATTGTCCCTAAAATCTTATTTCTTCAACCAAATTGATAATAAACTCCCATACTCTGCGGACACGAAAGTAGGTCAGGTGCTTGACCGACATCTGTTATGCATCAATCGCGCTCGTCTCGTATCATGTTCCTGTTTTTTTCTTTCCTTCTCTTCCTTCTTCTTTCCTTCGGATCGCCTAAATGCAATTAGAGAATTATTCTCAAAACTCAATTATTCTTCATCTCTAAATAACTATCAACTGGTTAACAAACCGAATAAAAATAAATCATATATTTATGAATATCTCTCTTCAGTTTTCTAATGATGCATGGTGCCACATAATAATAATAATAATAATAATAATAATAATAATAATAATAATAGTTGTTGTTGGAGCCCTAGGACTGGTTGTAATTGAAGCCCTAGAACTGGTTGGACAAGATTGCAGTAGACTAATTGAAGGGATTCCTGGAAGTCCATGCTTCAAGGAGATACAAAATATTGTTCTGTCAAGTACAGGCAACACTTTACGAAGGACTTTATCTATGTAATTTTTTATTTTTGTCAGTGGAGAATGTCATGATGCCATTTTTAACCTTAGGTCCCTGGGCGGGACCCGGAAAGAAATGTGTAAACGCCAGAAATCAAATAATAATAATAATAATAATAATAATGAAGAAGAAGAAGAAGACAAAACAAATGAAAGGAAAACATGTTGAAAATATTGGTCAATGAAATAAAGAAGAGTTTGTAGAATAATAAAGTGAAAATATTTAAAGAATCAAAGATGTCTGAACGATGATTGTAGAAGGCGAAAAGCCGATAGCCGAAGAAGTAAAATTAAGAATGGTGATTATCATGTAAACAATAGAGTGGAACGATGAATTAAGAAGAAAAAGAAGAGGAAATTAAACAGAAAATTTTGTAAGGAAAAGATTTTTTATGGTGCTATCTTAGGAAATACTGATAATAATGACAGTAGCAACAAAGAATTTATAGAACTGATAGGGAATCATGTTATGAATGCAACAAACTCACTTGAAAGAATTAGGATACGTTTATAGTAGTAAAGCCAAATTCTACAAAGGACTCGCATTTGTATATGTAAGCACAAGACAAAGCATTGGTTGTTCTGGAAAATAAAGAATATCTTTGTGGGGCTTCTTATCTAATCTGAACATCGAATCAATACGAGGAAGCTGCATTTAACAGGTTTAAACAAGATAGACTGATAGTAATCATATCTGGTATAAGGAAAAACAGAATGAATACAAAAGAAAGAGTAACATAGGAGAAAATGTTAAATTCATTACTACAAACAATGAAATCTATGAAACATTATCAGAAATGACGTACAATGTAATATGATTGTTTGGTAATGCATACTGACAAAAGGATAGTGATATTTGTTCTGTTAATTCTTTCCAAATAAAAACTCAGTATTTTTGATCGATTTACACATTTTTTTTTACTTATCATAATATTTCTTATCAATAAAACTTTGATATCTAGTATAAACGGTTTATCTATCTATCTATCTATCTATCTATCTATCTATCTATCTATTAGGAAACGTGAAATAGGAAAAAAACTGGGCGTAGATTAATATTTGAATAATATTCTATATATCTCTCTGTCTGTCTGTCTCTCTCTCTTTCTCTCTCTCTCTATATATATAGTTAAATAAAGTTATAGTAATATTTTATATTTCAAACAGGTTCAGCATATTGTCGTAATGTTCATCTTTGATATTATTAAGTGCTGTTTTTTTGTGTTTTTCTTAATAATCCTGCTATTTTTTTTAGCTTTACTTTACATATGGATAATATAATAAATCTTCAACGATTATGTTATGGATAGAGTTTGGTAGGTCTTCATGTGTATAAAATGAGAGCTAACTGAGTTATGTTCAGAAAAATGTAAGGTGAATCTTCTTGTAAAACATGCTGTAGTTTATGTAATATGATTGGTCAGAAACACAGTTCCTTAAGAGACCTGAATAATATTGGTTTTCTGTAGTTTTGAACTTAAAGGTGAAATATTATTTTTGACAATGAGGTTAATTGTTTTAAAAGTATAGTCGTAAGCACTTGTATATTTAAAACTTTGTACATTTTTTTTATATAATTTACGTCCTGAAATGAAAATTAGTTATAAGAACATATGAAGAATTCTATAATTAACTTAACTCTAGCACCTTGCCACGTTTTTAATGGAACTTATATATATATATATATATATATATATATATATATATATATATATATATATATAAGTTATAAATTGTGCTTAAACTTTTGACCGTTGACAAGGAATCTTTCCAGACTAGCCATAATTTAACACCTCACCCATTCTTCACCAAACAGCTATTACAATGACAAATTTTCAAACAAATCTACATTCTTTAGTTCCAGCAGCTCAGCCTTTTGCAATTAGAGACTGCCATGCCATTTTCATTCTGTGAAATTATACCTCATTCCCTTCTTGTTCCATTCTTAATTTTCAATAAAATAACTTCACACCCACCCACACCGAACTGATACTTCGAGGGACAAACTACTGTAAGATTCTTCGTCCACCACTAGAATTTTAAACTATTCAAGATTTTTGCATTACCATTACCATACTGAGGAAGGTTCTAGAGGCTTGCTGCCAGTCAATGTCCTGTGATTAAACTACAGCATCTGGACTGAACAAACATCTGCATATATTATAAGAAAATAGTGCATACTAAACGAGAGATCATTACAGAGAAATAGGATAGTGAATAGTATAGAGATAGAAGATGGTTAGAAAGAGTAATCCGTATAGTAATATTGGATAGAATAGAAATAATGATCAATTCGACGTCACGATAATTCCCATATATGCTTTTCCTTTATGGTCACGTGGTACAATTAATTTAATAATGGAATCACTTTTGTTTCTTCACTGTTGTTCAAACTACAGTGTCGGCAGCGACACTTTCTTCTTATATAACAAAAATGATCATTATCCAAAGATGTACAAGAGAAAACTGAGATTTTCAGTGTTATTATTAGTATATATGTTATTTAGTTAAATTCTTCTGATATTAAATTTACGCAAAGAAGACAAATTCCAGCATTTCAACCGTTAGCTGAATTCAAATTTCGTCCGAATATTTTCTTAATTCGCAATGCCACCCCTCGGAAAGGAAGGAAAACATCGCTTTTTGTTGCTATTATTTTTGTCGTTAAGAAGAAACTAGAAACAAAAATGAATACGAGAAAATTGAAATAGAATTGAGAAAACTAGCTATCTCGGAATATGAAATTTTGACGGCCTCACATCTGGTGTAATCTTGCAAGTGCATGAAATATTAAAGAAAAAAAAAAAAAGGCTATCGTAACACGTAATAGATTACAAAAAACTGAATTTATCAAAAATGGTTGAACACTTAAAATAATGATTCGGTTGACTCTGAACACAGAGTCTGTGCACTACATTAACAGGTTATTTAAGAATAACACAGCTTCATCCCTTGTTATTCTGAGTTCTGTGATATTTTTAGTGCCAACGAGGAAAGGTTAGGTGAAGATTAAGATGGGATGTGCTGATCTTTTTCCTTTTTTGCTTCTTGTCGATGGTGAATCTATATTAAGCATGAACTGACGCCATTTTGTAGGCCTTTGCTTTCGTGACTTCACCTTTCACACAAACACTCGAGTTTTCATTTGAATTGTACGTGAGTGAAAGAAGTATTACATCTATATCGGATATAAGAATATATTTCCGGAACAGGTGTTGTTTTTTTTTAATTCCATGTCCCTTCAGGAAGTAGACAATCATAGATCTCCACAAACTCCTTTACTTTATATATATATATATATATATATATATATATATATATATATATACGTATGTATATATATATATTATGAAATGGAAAATGTCCGACAATTATTTTAAGACATTTTTATGTTTATACATTCTTTTTATAGATACAAATATTTAAGTAAATTCTCTGTTTATAATAAACAGTATTAAACAACATTTACCGGCCTGAATGTCCGATAAATTTTCACAGAAAATATTCGTCCTCCGAAAGGATTCAAACCTGTATCCTGTAAGGAACCGTCATTTAGCTTGATGCTAAACGAACGCTCCTCTGTGGCCAAATCGGTCAAAGGCACCTCAAGCTAAATGGCGGTTCTTTTATATATATATATATATATATATATATATATATAATTTTCAATTGTACTTTTAATGGATTCGAATTCAAACTAGTCATGGCTACCAATCAAGACTCCAGTTTATTCTGCTATAGAGTCCATAGCTGGTGAGAGAATAAATTGTTTCATATGGGTATTAAAGTGAAATAAACGCAACTGCCTTGGCTAGAATTTCAAACTCAGCCTGCATATATTATTTTCTATTATGTCCATATCTCAGGAGAGAAGTGATGGGTAAAGTCCTTTCCTAAGAGTTTTAACATGAAAGTGAAAATGTGGTGTAATTTGAAGTCGAACTGTCGAATCCTCTTTCTCTTCTGATAAGCTTTTCACTCCACCACACTCGAAAATTATATAACCAATTTCAACATTATGAGCTTAGACTAAGGCGGACTATGAAGAAAGCCCGCCGATTCAACTCTCCCCGTTAACAACCTTTTCACTTCTCGCAGATCCGGTACGTATCTAGCCACTTTCATCATTATGATAATACATTATGAGCTGTGGATGTAAAATGATAACTACTAATCCGTGAAGCACACGCATTTGTAGTGATAGAAAAATGATTAAACCAAAATAAACAAAATAATAAAGAAAACCACACTTTCACATCTCTAAAATATATATATATATATATATATATATATATATATATATATATATATATATAAAGATATTTTTTATGTTTATACGTTCTTTTAATAGATACAAATATTTAAGTAAATGCTCTGTTTATAATAAACAGTATTAACGACATTTACCGGCTTGAATGTCCGAGGAATTTTCATAGAAAATATGCGGATATATATATATATATATATATATATATATATATATATATATATATATTAAGACATTTTTTATGTTTACGTTCTTTTTATAGATAAAATATTTAAGTAAATGCTCTATTTATAATAAACAGTATTAAAATTTACCGGCCTGAATGTCCTAGGAATTTTTCATAGAAAATATGCGTCCTCCGGTAAATGTCGTTAATACTGTTTTTTATAAATAGAGCATTTACTAAATATTGGTATCTATAAAAATAACCTATAAACATAAAAAAAATGTCTGAAAATAAATGTCGGACTTTGTCCATTTCATAATATATATATATATATATATATATATATATATATATATATATATATATATATATATATTCAAAATCGTTAGGCGATTAAATCTCATGTCCACCAACCAACCAGAAACATTACTGACCAGGACATAAAAATCATAATCCCAGCGATTAAAGCAGAGACAAGCGCAGCTCCAAACCAGGATATAAGTCACTAATCGTGAGTCAAGGAGAAGAAAAGCGGCACTTTCGAAGCGAATATCTAGATATCTTTATAACGATGTGGAAATTCAACCTAAATCAGATTAGAATAATGAACTTTATCAATTTTTCCGATGCTGCGGTCATCGAAACATAGTCAGAGCTGAAATACAATACGACCACCATCCACACAATCACGCACAGATACATTCAGTGCCTGCAACCATCTACCACCTGCTGGCAACTAATATATCCGCAATGTTTGGTGTTGATACAAAAACATGCATACTTCATTCTCCCTCATTCTTAAGCACGCAGTTGCTATATTTGAATATATTCATATAGTCACTTTCTCACAGACGCGCCGTCGCCTCTCTCTGTCTGTTTTACAAATACTTTCATGGCAATTGCTCCGAGGAGCTGCATTCGCTGCTTCCCAGACTTCATGAGTTCAAGCGCCCTACGAGGCTGGCATCCCACTCTCACCCTTTCACTGTCGAAACTTCTAAATGTAGCCGTCTCTTCTACTCTAATAGCTTCATGTCTCGCACCACTCGCCTGTGGAACTCTCTTCCCTTCTCCTGTTTCCCTGTGAGCTATAATCTCCAGCTATTCAAGTGTAATGTCAATCGACTACTCCAGTTGCCTTAATCTATCCACTACCCTCATCCTTTCTTCTATTACTCCTATCTGATCTTGCTATTTCCTGAAACCCCTTGCATCCTAGTGGCTTCCCGCCTTGCTTGGGGTGAAACGCTTAAAAACAAATATATATATATATATATATATATATATATATATATATCAGTGATCAAGAAAAAGGATTTTCGCAATTTTTTAAAAAATGAGGATGGAAAGTAAGGGTATAAGTGAGAGATCCGAATTAGTGTAATCTATGGAAAAAGTGACACAGAAATCCGAACACACTTTCGCCTAGCTAAACTTTAATTCTAAAATCTAAACATAGTACTTAGAAACAAGAAACATCTTTAGAAACCGTGTAGAATTGCAATGGGATATCAAGATATTTGACAGCATTGAGTGCTGGAGAATTTCCTCAGAGATAAAGAGAACACTGGAGGCAAACAAATCTTGTTCTACAGAAGAATACTGAGAATACCATGTAAACAAAGAGAATGTCTTAAGGCGATGGTAGCAGAAAGAACTCTTATAACCAGAATCAAGAAGAAACAGATGGAATTACTTGGATGCATAACGAGGAAGGAGTGTTTGGAAAAATTAACTCTCACAAGGCATATCAAGAGACAGGAAGGTAGTGGGTCACCTACCTCACCAGCTTGTTTGAATGGATGGACGAACAGAGTTAGAGAGGCTTGCGAAATGGAGAAACGAATATAAAGATCATAAGCCATAGGGAGTTCTAGATAGCCATGATTACCCACGTCCTAAAGAGAGAGGCCAGAAAGAAAAAGAAGAAAGAGATGTTGACCTATTTATAGTTAATAATAAATACAGAAGAAGATGAAGAAATTGTCGCCATTTTATATTTTTAATTTTGCGCATGCGCCTTCGTTTTTGAGTTTGTTGACTGCACAGTATCGTAGGGTTAGTTGTGCACCGTCTATGAGAAATAAAGCATCATGACACAATTCACTCCGCCAGAAATCTGGAAACAGCATTTTGTATTGCTTCGTATAAGCGTCGGAATCGCCAATACGAACATATCAGAATGTTTGGGTGTCAATTTGCGAAGAGTGCAGTGGATTCAGAAAGAGTTGGATCAGCGTGGTACAGGTAAGCTGTTAACAACATTTTTAGAATCAGTAAATAAATTTAAAACGTAGTTTATATTACTGATTCGAACCATAAGGTATGATGCATCTAAACTAGATACCTCCACTAATTCTGTATACGTTAGCTTTAAAATGAATATCTAAAAATGAAAAAGCTTTCATAACACTTTTATTTTAGCTTTAATTGAAAACTAAAGGATTAAGATTTATTATTTCCAGTTAGCAAAATATTATGCATTGTATTTAAAAAAGAAATCATATTGATCGGAATCGATTTGTTTCATTAAAATCGATCAAACCCTCCACGAAAGTTTCAACCTTTGTAAACAAAAGTTAATTCATTGTTTTAAAAATCTTTCAAAAATAAAATATATATTTCTCAAACGTTATTTGAGAAAAATTAGCAAATTTAAAGTTAAATTAATGTGATCTGAAAGAAATATTACTTACTAATAGCATAAATTTCGGTATACAAAACATTTCTTAACCATCGGGTCTTGTTTTTCTGACGTGTTAATCGATTTATTTATATTCGATTGACAGCCGAACGTATTCATAATTAAATATGATGTAGCAGACGATAACATTTCTTTTCGCAGTAAGAGCGGTGGGGAGTCAACCCTTAAAAAACATGACATTTTTATGAGAGATTTATTGATTTGTACATCCATACCTCAGAAATTCTGCACGTAATAAAACATACTAATGTATACGTTTCATTGGGCCGGGGGGATCTCATCTCATTTGGCCGGTGATCGCTGGTTGTTTAGTTTGGTTTTCTTCTTTTTTGGTCGGTGTCGCGAAATATTCTTTGGATACAAAGCCGAAAAGCATCAACAAAGTTAACTTTTAACTTACTCATTTTATTAGTGTTGCCGTCGTACATTCTATTAAGTCGGGGTTACTCCACT
Organism: Acanthosepion pharaonis; assembly: GCA_903632075.3. Lineage (NCBI taxonomy): Eukaryota > Metazoa > Mollusca > Cephalopoda > Sepiida > Sepiidae > Acanthosepion > Acanthosepion pharaonis. The sequence goes on along the minus strand of CAHIKZ030005267.1, from coordinate 206,626 downwards.
CCTTATTAGGGAGCTGCTTTCAATTACGAAATATCAGACGTCCATTTTCTTTGACGTGTAACAAGTAACTATCGAAAGACCCTTCCCCACTGGTGGAAGTGTGTGCACAAACGCAATTGAACACATATAGCCAGCTTGATGTCCAAACAGAAATTCTCCAAAAAGGTTTAAAACTTTATAAATTCTTCAATTTAAAATCGTAAAAAAATGAAAACAATTTCATCTTTTGTCAAATTTTCTTTCTTCAGACAATATTGTATTTAATATATGTACTGATAAATTATCAGTTACCTCCCCTTAAGATCTATGAGGTAGAAAAAGCACCCTGTAACATCCGTCAGTAGATGAGTATTCAAAGTAAAATGCGATAAAGTTTTGGTATAAGTTTATTCACTGGTTCTGTTTTTACTACAATATATATCATTTTTAATAGCAATTAAAAACTTCTCTAATTAAATAATGTCTTAGCTTTATTGCATTTTCTATTTTTCGATTCAGAACAGATTTTCGGTAAGACCGGGTCTGATTTTACAAGAAAAATTCGGTGCTTAAAATTCTTCAATGATATCTGCTTTTAACTAATATAGTCAAAAGAATTATCTCGATGAATTTCTCAAATTTTCATAAAATTAAGTAAGCGGCTGAAACACACGTAAAACTATATTTTAACCAAGATTTTGTAAAAAAGAAAATCACAAATAATTTCATTCATTTGTGAATAAGTTCTGAAAATTTCATTAAAATCTGACAATTATTTGTTTTTTTTTTTGAAGAATTTCCAAATTAATGTGTACGTCACTGCAAAAATCGAAAATTTGCTATGCTTGATTACGCTGCCTCGAGAAAAACAAGTTCTTTTTAATTAAAATTTCGAATGCTCTAAAAAGGAGTACAAAAATTTAATTAAATAATCAAAAACGTACTTCGATCCTTCCTCTTAATAATAAGATAAAGTTTTTCCCGATAAAATGATGTTTTCTTAACGTTTAAAGATTTTTTCATCACAGTATCCTGATTTTTATCGTTTTCGTGGACTTACCTAATTTAAACAAAGCACTTACCTTTATATATTAGTCATAATAAATATTCACATTCTAATTTTAATGTGGATTGTTTCATACTAATGTAGATTGTTACATACTAAAGACTAAACATGTTTATGTGTCGTTTCCCCTGAGGACGTAGGCCATCATGGCTCCCTATAAAATCCTTTCAGTTGTAGCTCTTAATAAATTTTGCCGTTTTTTTTTATTGTTTCTTAACTCTGATCCGCCATATATTTAATGAAGCTCATGACATACAATATGTATGGCATGAACTGTTTTCCTCTGTCTCGCCTTCAATCTGTCCTGTGAGAATCAAAATTTCAAAGCCCCTCCTCTTCATTAACCTCAGCTGTCTCTTCCTGATGTTAAGTATGTTTCCATTTTTGTTTGCTGTGACGCCCCCCCCCTCGGGTGTCGCCGCTCCAAACGTGACGTCTGCCCGTCTGCGTCAGTTGTGCTATCTTGTCCTGTGACGACCAACTGGCTTGGTATTAGTCGGGGCACCCAAATGTGACGTTCTAACCTTTTGGTGATTCGGATGGGAATCTGGTTAAATTCGATATCAGCCTCGTCGTTCCCAACTCGCCTCCAACGTCTGGTTACCGAAGTAACTACTTTGATTTCCAGTCTACCTACCCACGTTGTGAATTGATCTTAGGCAGACGAAATCAATCAGTCGTCGGCGCCGTAATGCAAGTCGAGTTCGAATAAGGGAGATATCGCACAAATAGATGTAAAAAAAATAAAATAACAACTCGAAAAGTTCAAATGTGTTAAAAACGGATAACAATATTTTATATCTGGTTGCTGGATACAGGACTGCTTCTATTTCCTAACCCGCTATATGGATACGTGACACGTTGTTTTTGTTAGGCGATTCTTAACATCTTAAGTTGCCTGTTCTTAAGAAACTGGTTCTTGGTGTGTCTTCAGGTGATATTCATAAAACTTGTTTTGGTGGTATGAGTCTAAGTCGTTCTTCAAAAATAAATTGTTCTTGGTTAGTGTTCTTTGAAGTCAGCTCTGCGAGGCTCTGCCAATTGCCAATTCCAACTGGATCTGGATCTGGAACTCAACTCGAACTGATTTTCGCTTGCTGCGACTTTGCTTATATGGACGCCGACCCAAAACCGGGGTGGGCTCGTCGGGGTTTGAGGTTCCTTGATAATTCTAAATCCACAGTCCACTTCTTTGTTTTCTGTCAGGAAATTTCCACTCCTTTCCATTTTTGGAAGTCTTCTCCTACTCCCACCTTCTTCTGTTCTCATATGGGTATCTCACCATACCCTCAGAGGGTGTCAACGGTTTTCCCCCTCTCTCTCAGTGGCATCTCATACCTATCCCCCCAATGGGTGGTCGCAGGCCTCCCCCCTGCATCACATGATCATCTCTGCCTGGATCTCGTTAACATTCATACAATGGGCGCTCAGCAGTGTGGGTGTGACTAGACTAGGCTTGGTTAAAGAAAATAAATCTTGCTCGAAGAAAAAAAAACTTTTCTTTTCCTTTTCCTTTTTCCTTCTTTCTTTCTCTTTTCTTTCGTAGTGTGGTCCCTTAATCGCAGCTCTTATCCTCAATGTCACCTGGTACCTATCAATGAGATTTTCGCCAATTAACAAGTGGGTGGTCAACCAGACATACTCACTCTCCGGCGCCAACCACTGATACGATAAAACAATTTCGCCAATTCACAGCCGAATTCATATGGAAGTCGTCAACGAAATGTTCGCCAATTTCTGATAAAATAGTTTCGCTGTCATTGTCAAATTCCAACACAACCCAGATGCCTTGCCCAACGACATCTTCCCATCGACAAAGACTTAACATATGGTTTGGACTTTTGTCTTTGCAACTCGTGTGTGGTCAATGGACAACCTATTAAATTTTTATCTCTTTAGAATTCTGTGGAAGCCCCAAATAGCATTCCCGTGACACAGTTAAATGTTTATCTATTTAGAATTCTGTCTCGGAGGTTAGCTGGACAATCCTGGAATTTGTCAATTAGCTTTTCGCGTCACCAAGCGGTTGGCCCGTTAGAAGCTTTCACATCCTGGCATTATCTATTCCCGATTATATAAGTTCGCCACCACGACACAGTTAATTTTTATCTATTTAGAATTCTCGACAATGGCAATAAAAATTTTCACCATTTTTCCTTGTCAAAATAACACCGCTTAATATCCCTTTCGTGATGGCTTTTTTTTATCATCTAAATTTAACTCTCGCCTTTCTTTTTTGTTTCTTTCCTTTTTCTTTTCTCCTTCTAGCAATCCTAAATGGTGTCACATTGCATTTTATCTAAAACTTTGGGATTGCTCACATATTCAGTCAATGGTATCCTCAGCAACCTTCTGGAGAACCAGATTACTGTTGCTTCAAGTCCCTCTCTCATTTTTGAGATTTTCCATCACTCAATTCCATACAGGAAGATAGATGTCCTTACTTTACCTTATTTCTCAGTATTCTGCGTAGCTTTTGGAATGCATTTTGGCTTTCTGAAACAGCAGGATAGTCGCTATTAAGAAAAAAATAGTATTCTTCCTGTAGCTTTGAGACTTATACCAGAAAGCAGGTTCGTTTTCAGGGTGCAGCTTTTTCAAGTCAAACGCTTTTGGTAAGCCACAAGTGTCTGACTTGAAAAATATGCATATTTCGTGTATGAAAGCGGATCCTTAATAAGGGCTGTAGTAACACTGAATTGATAGAATTTACATCGGCAACACTAATAAAATGAGTAAGTTAAAAGTTATCTTTGTTGATGCTTTTCGGCTTTGTATCCAAAGAATATTTCGCGACACCGACCAAGAGAAGAAGAAAACCAAACTAAAACAGCCAGCGATCACCGGCCAAATGAGATGAGATCCCCCCGCCTAATGAAACGTATACATCAGTATGTTTTATTACGTACATATTTTCTGAGGTATGGATGTACAAATCAATAAATCTCTCATAAAAATGTCATGTTTTTTAAGAGTTGACCTCCCCACCGCTCTTACTGTGAAAAGAAATGTTACCGTCTGCTACATCATACTGAATTATGAATACATACTGTCAATCGAATGTGAAAAAATCGATTAACACGTCAGAAAATCAATTCTTTGTCGTGTATTTAATACTAGAATGAATTTTTAGATTGTAAGAATTAAAAAAAACATTCTTCGAGATAATAATAGGTGGGGGGGGGAATATGTAGATTCATAACTTTCTCAAGGGTATTTGCGCGTAATGTTTATAAAAAACCAACTGTAATTGGAAGGACGTTCTTCGATTAACAATTCCAGGCCATTATCATTTACACCACCCGCATACCTATGCTTAACACACCTAGTATTCCCAGGTATCCACCCATCTAGGTCTGATAAGGATCGACTTTCCTTAACTTCGCTGATCTTACAGCAACCGGTGTTTCTATGTGATATGGCAGTAAGCCCCTAATGCTGACAAATAAACGGAATATATTCATGACTAAACTTAATAATTCATCATCTTCTCAATTAGAAAATACTATTTAATAGATGAGGAAGTCAATTTTTTTCCATTTTCATGTTCACTCAAATATTTATTACTGGAACAGTTAGTTGTAGTAGGTCGTTTGTATGCATAAAGACATACCAGCCGCTATGGTAATGGTTGAGTGGTTAATTTTTTAACAGTTAAGAACACATTGTGGTTTATTTAAAGCTGAATCATATTTGGTATCGCGAGAATATTTTTCGAGTGAATATAACTTTACCATTTTTTCAGAATAACAATGATTTTTTTTTCCTGATACAAATGAAATTTATTAATCCATAGCAGGCTTGAACTTTCGGAACGAAAATTCCACAGCATCTTAAATAAGTGCTTTATCATTTTATTTTTGTTTTTTTATTATTGTTATTTTTGGGGACAACAATTATTTGCGGCATAGTAATATCATTTTATACGAAAAATTCAATATCAAAGAAGTATTGGTGAGTGGTAAATTAACTTTTGCATCATCATATAAGTTTTTTTTTTACTAATACGGCCTATTCTACACATAATTCAACTTCACAAAATAACTTCTTTCTTTATAAAAGAATTTATGTCTGGTCCGATTTACAAAAAAATTCTTAAAATGTATCTTAGAATTGCTAAAATAAAAACAAAAGTATTCCTGGAAGAATAGGCTACATACATATGTAATGACAAAAGTACGCAGATGTAGGCTTGAAGAAACCTATATCAATTAAGAATACAAGGTTCACGTATAGTGCCCTTTTATAGTCCCAGTAAATAGAAATAGCTCTCTCATAAAGGAGAGTATCAGGGAAATACTTATAATTATAAGGACGTCTCAATTTAGGTTAGTTGTTATCAAAATGTGTACCTATGACAAATAACATTTATACTAATAAAAGGTGGAGTAAGAGCAATAGAAAGAAAGTCATTTGGGGATAAAATTAAGGACATGCATTAATGTGACTAAGACTAATGTGGCAACAAAAATTGGAAAAGAGACGGGGGTAAATATTCACGAGTTTCAGATATAAACTAAACTAATATTTCTAGATTAATTGATTGATTTGCTTTTTACGGTTATCAACGTTTTGAAGAAGACATTTTGTGATTAAAAACCTTGTTCTGAGATAATAATGAACGCATTGATAAAGTCCTATATTTAACCCATATCTTGGGGCGATTCATAACGTTCCCGATTGTATTTGTGCATAAGTGAATATAACGAACGTGACTGGAATTGAAACCTGGCTCTCCGATTTCCACTTTCGAATCATTATCCACTAAAGCCACCCACACAACCAAACTTTACAGAACCTGGTATTCCCAAACGGCCAAACATCTGGACACTGACCAGGCATGACGTCGCTTAACTTCAGAATAACCGCTGTATCAACGTTATGCAGAATATCTCAGAGCAAAATAAAGCGTAGAAGAAAAAAAAAATCTGTCGGAATTCCGTCGTAAGCTAAAAAGAATATAAACACCATTATAAAAAGTTTTGTTAGAATTTAAGTATGGCGTGGAAAACGGACATATTTAAAATATTAAGTTAAACAGAACGAGAAGAATAAGCACAAAAAAAAAAGAGGGAACATTTCTTTTTGGCCGGTGAGCGGTTTTGCTCCTCTGTTCACAAAAAAGAAAATTGGGTATGAAATAAAAAAATATAAATACCGATTGAAGAGAACAAAAATACAAACGTTTTGTAATTTACTAACGAATATATGTTAGATGCAGATAACATTAAATTTTTCAGTGGAGATGAGCGAAACCAGCCAAGACGAAAAAAAACATTTTTCTTCTCATTCATGTGCTTACTTCTCTCTATTTTTAACTTAATCATTTACATATACCTGTATTTCACGTAAAATATTGTATTGGTTAAACAATTAAATTAAAGATAAAAATCACAACAGTTGTGAATATTTATATGTTCTTGCCCTTTTTGAAAACATCACCTCAGTTTCCCCTCTCCATAAAGCTGTGAATAATGTCTAGTTTCCAGCATTGCTGTAGAATTTTTGCTTCCTTTACACTTGTCACGTGGTTTATTCTATTCCGGCTTTTACTTTACTGCCAAGGCTAAAAACTTAACAACATGCAGATAAAAGAGACTTGATAGTAGATACAACAAAATGCAATGATAAAAAAACGCAAAGAATTACAGCATATATATATATAATATATATGTTCTATATATATATATTTATATATATTTATATAAAATAGTGCTCAATAATCAATAGATATTTTTATTTTTTACAAAATAGTGCTCAATGTAAATTTACAGAGCATTAATATTATAAATTAATTGATTTAAAATATGGTTTTTTCGCTACACAGTTCTAACCATGTTTCAAAATGGAAGCGAATTTAATTTTGTGATTAAATTAAAGACATTAGTTTTCATTTCATCCTCAAGCGAATTCGCTTGAGGATGAAATAGAACTAATAACTATATATATATATATATATATATATATATATATATATATATATATATATATATCACATGAGAAAAGAAGCGTGAGGCAAACCCGCGAGAATTAGAATCCCTACCAGGATTCATTATTGATGGTCAGGATCTTAACAACATATGTAGAAAACACAGTGTTGATAGCAGACACGAAAAATATATTACAGCTACTCCTTTATTTTTTCTTCCTATGTGTCGTATCCTTTCAGGACGTAAGCGATCATGGCGATCCACCTTCCTCTATCCTAGCAGCTCTCAACAAGTTTCTTTCATCTGACCATGTTCTGTTATCCACTTGCTTAAGGCCGCAATGTATGCCAGGCATTGTTTTCCCTTGTTTCTTTTTCCCTTTATTCAAACCGTGAATATCAGATTCTCCAGACCCTCCTTCAACATAATGTACCCAAGGAACTTCAGCTGCCTCTTCCTGATGTTAAGTATAAGCCTCCTTCTTTTTTGCATCTTCTCTAAGACCTCATCTTTCCTTAGTATCCTTCTGTAGAACCACATCTTCGCCTCGAGTCTAGCGAATTCTATGGGATGCATTAACGGAAGTAAGCAAAAAAGGACGAAGCATTAATTATAAGATGACAGTCGGTATGGTTATCAGTAATCTGTCTGTCCCTTCCGTTTAATTACTTCCATGAAAATTAGTCTTCAAATATTTCAATGCATCTTCAACCGCCGTTTTTTTCTTCTTGAATCCCGTCCAGCTTTTATTATTTCCTATATGCATGTCTTTTTTTTTCTTCTCTGTAACTCATTGTATACTCATGCTATTCCTGCTTTCCTTGGGTTGAAATTATTTTAAAAAAGAAAAGAAAAAGAGAAAAACAAAGACGCCAATTACGAATTGGAGATGCTAAAATCAAGGAAGTACAAGAATTTCAATATCTAGGAATTCTTTTAAAAAAGGGTGGAAAATATGACAGCGAATCCGAAGACACTCTGGAATAGCAAAAATGGTGTCGAAAAGTCAAGCAATATATAATGAAACATTGAGGCATGTTTTTCGGTGAACATTAATACGATAATCTAAAACGGCGTACGGCAAAATGATCTGACACATTTGTAGGAAAAGCGAAATTGAGTAAATAACGAAAAATGCGTTTTTATTTTCGAAATGTAAATATTTTGTTTCATTTCATTTTCAGTTGCCAGCATGAATTGTATGGGTGAGCATCAGGTTTTCATTGATGAAGTGTTTATCAAGAGCAACGAACCGGTAACTGCAACTCAATTAGGGTTGGTTTGCCCGATCATCTGATTTGTACCCAAGCGATATTTTTTTTTGTAGGGATACCCGAAATCAAAGGTATGCACCCATCATCTCGATCTATTGAAAAATATACCATTCATCAAGAAATTGCTTCCATACAACATGAATCATGGACAACTTACAGGAAGTTTTTCGACAGTGTCTGGAAAGTAACGGTACTCAGATTTCATTTTTAAAACAAAATGGAACAAAATGGCATTAGATGTAAATTTCGAAAAAAAAATATTTTTCTTTATTTACACTTTTATTTAGCTTATAAATGTGTCAGATAAATGTGTCGCACTCTATATAGTTAATTCCGTTTGTTGTAAAATTTCCAATTGATTATATACACCAACGAAGTTTTAAATAAAATCCAAAGGAGAATCTGTAATTTTACTGGTTCTGACCTGGCATATCGGCTTCATTTACTTTCTCGCTGCCGTAACGTAGCTTACTTATGCCATTTCTATAAATAATGTTCCGATTAACTTCCCAATATGGGACAAAGACTTTATTAATTTAAGCACAGTACTAGGTGAGCGGCAAGGTATATATCATTTTTACACTTGAAATTACTGATTGTAACTATAAGTTCTATGATATTAGTTTTGTCTATTGCACTTCCAGCTTGTGTAACTCTCTTCTGGCTTTTTGTTTCTTAGTCAAATCTGATATCCAAAAAGTTACATGAAATATCAAAGGTTATCTCCTGTCTACCTAAGTCTTGTTCTTTTATTGTTCTATCTTCTAAGTAGTACTTTTTATCATATCTCTGTTGTGGGGCTCTCCCCTTTTTACTTAAGATGGATTCGTCCAAAGTATAATTATACTGACAGAGAGAATAGCTGTCGTTGAAATACGCTGAGATATGTGGAGATACGTTGAGACAGGTTGAGAGATACGGAGACAGACACAGGGTGTTCTCAGAGAGTTATACAAGAGAGAGATGATTACGGCTTTACTTACAGAGACTTGTACATATACTTTCTACTAACCCGCATTCCTGGACTACTAATCTTCACTCCAAGACTGTATTCTTACTTTAATACACTTATTTTTCTATCTCAATTACTGGCGTTGTTTATTTGTTTGTGCAGAATTCCATACACGGAAACCACAACATTCTCAAACACTTTTTAGTGGCTTTATTGTCCAGCTTGGGAATAAATGATTAAAGAAGATAATAATTTTTTGAGACCGGATCTTATATGCTTACTTATTAATTGCTAAAACATGTTCGAAAATTTTTTTAATTCAAACAGTGAACATGTGTGGGTTTAATTTAAATTTGTGTCCATATTAACAAAGTTATTTGGTTTGTTATTTCAGAAAAATGAGTAATGTAAGCGATGTAATGTTGAAGTAAACATGATCACAGGGTAGATATAAGTAAAACAAAAACATGCCGAGACTGACCGGATATCTCAGTCAATACTTAGTTATTATCTAGGATATTGTTTCTGTAATAATCAGCTTCCAGAATTTCATGCTTAAAAACAATAATCAGGCCATGTTTGTTGTGTTTTGCCTCGACTATTTATATATGCTGATAAATGGAGAATTAAGGATAGAAGGTCTATTCTATTATACCAACATTTATTGGGTGATTATGATTAAAATTATTCTAGGGACTGTTGAGTAAAAATAATTGTGAATTCGAATAATTGTGAATTCGAATATAGTTATTTGTAGCTATTTTTATTGTTTTCCTTGCTTATTTTTTACTCATTATATATTATTGTTGTTGATTATTATTATAGCATTTATGCGATAAATTATTTATTATTTATTTATTTTAATTTTTTGTTTATTTTACTTTGCTTATCTGTTTATTTATTTTATATTTTCTGTATTATTTTTTTCGTTTTAGATTTTTAAGTAACGTAGGAAACAAATTGTTCTCATCGTTTCTTTAGTAATTTGTGTTGAGCTGATCTGGGTAGGTAATTATTGCTATTTTCTCTTCCAGGGTTTACAGTGTTGTGATTTATTGTTGTAGATTGATGACCAGTTTTATATTTACATACGATCTGTCCCTGTTATGACAAATTTAACCCATAAATATAGCATACATTAAAAGTATATTTTTATCACACACACACGTGTGTGTTTGTGTGGCTGTGTGTTTGTACACACACAAACACACCCACGCACACACACAAAAACACACACACACACATATATATATATATGTATGTATATATACTGTGAGAGAGAAAAGAACATACATTTAGTTAGATGAATAGATATAAAAAAGAATATATATATATATATATATATATAGAGAGAGAGAGAGAGAGTGAGAGAGAGGGGATAGAGAGATAGATAGATAGAAAGTAAAAGAATATTGATGAACAGATAGATAGATAGATGGATAGATGGATAGATAGATGGATAGATAGATAGATAGATAGATAGATAGATAATGACGAACTGGAACAGAGAGTGATATAGTTACACAGGCGTAGTTATTTCAGTTACTTTATGAAGCTGTATTTGAACACATTTCCATTTAAAAATGAGACTTCCTCATACAATTATCATAGTTTATATATATATATATATATATATATATATATATATATATATATAGATAGATAGATAGATAGATAGATAGATTAGATTAGATTAGATAAATAAATAAGAAAGTACTCAAATTAATCTATATATATAGAGAGAGACTTAGGTATTCATATCAATCAGGTCATCCCATAAGTTCTGTACGAATTTTAACTTTTTGTTAAAATGAACGAAATTTAAAGAGTATTTTATAATGTCTAATGGAGCTGAAAATTATTTTTTATGTTTAGACGCATTTAAACTGATCAAATTTTATTTCAGAGAACATTAAAATTAAATTTAGTTGGATTAAAACCCTGCTAACATGGAAGTACCCAAGAATCATTTGAGGCACATAATGCTTTATGAGTTCAAGAAAGGAAACTCAGCAGCCGAAGCGACTAGAAACATTCACTCAGTTTATGGAGAGGAATGTGTGAATGAAAGAACTTGCAGAAGATGGTTCGCAAAATTCAGAGATTTCACTCTTGAAGATGAAGATCGAACAGGACGACCAGTTGAGTTTGTTGAAAAGCTTCTTGAAGCAGCCCCAGAACAAAATCCTGATTTATCAGTTGAGGAATTGGCAGTGGTTCGTCATCTTCAACAAAAGTTTCTAAACTTGGAAAATGGGTGCCTCATGAATTGTCTGAAAACAACCTCAAATCCCGAGTTGACATCTGCTCTTCTCTCCATTCTCGCCAAATTGTTTCACCTTTTTTGGATAGATTTGTGACTGGCAACGAAAAGTGGATCTTTTATCGAAATGTTAAGCCTCGTAGACAGTGGCTTCGTAAAGGGGAAGGACCCCAGCCACAGCCGAGAAGGGAACTTCATGGGCAAAAGGTTCTTCTTTTAATCTGGTGGGATCGCCAAGGAATAATCTACTTTGAATTCTTACCACCTAATGCAACAATTAATGCTCAAATATAGTCAGCAATTAGAGCGTTTCAACCAAGCTTTGACGAAAAAAAGGCCTGCTTTAGTAATGTTTCATCAGGACAATGCGCGACCCCACACAGCAAGAATCACGTCACAAAAAGTCGAAGAACTTGGTTGGGAGAAAATTTCTCATCCACCTTATTCTCCCGATGTTGCTCCTTCAGACTACCATTTGTTCCGTAGATTACAGAATCATTTGGAAGAAACAGCTTTTGGAGCACAGGAAAAAGTTAAAACTGACATTTGTGAGTTCTTCGAATCAAAGCCAAAAGAAGTTTACAGTAATGGAATTAGTAAGCTTGTTAATAGATGGAAGGAAGTCATAGATAATCAGGGAAAATAAATTGTTGACTGAATCTGTAATTAAATGTAACATTTGGTCACTGGTTTTCTTTATTCAAAATTTGGAGAGAACTTATGGGATGACCTGATATATATATATATATATATATATATATATATATATATATATATATATATATATATATATATATATATATTTATTTATTCTTCTCATATTTACATCAACAATCGTATAAAAAGTAAGTATTCATCATAAAGACAAGGAGACGACACTGTCAAATATTAAGACACTGAAAGAAACGCTCAAGCACACAACGATTAGTGAAAAGGTCAGCAGGGAAGAAATTGTTCACTGCTATTTGTGTCTGTAACTTCTGTTTATTCATTCGAATTAAGAACATCATAATAAATCAAATAAAAAAAAAAAAAAAAAACTTGGAACAACACCTAAAGAAATCATATCTGATAGTTTGGAATATGTGGCTACATACAAATCTCATTTACGTGCCCAGGGGCAGGATGTTATTGATGTGTCAAATAGTGAATGCGACTGTCTACAAACTACAAGCGAAAACTATAAAAGAATGATCAAATAGAGAGATAGCCAGACGTGGACTGGGAAATGCAAATCTATGAAAGTTTGAAGAGAGACTTGTGGCTATAATTATTTGTGAACTGGAATCGCATGAATGAAGGCTGTAGGAAGTAGTGTTGCAAAGAATACGTAATGCGATTACAACCAGCGAAATACTGATATCGTCAATAATAAATATCTGTGTCTTACAAAGCCTTGGTTATATTCATGTGTTAGTAATTACAAATACTTAATCTTAATGTGAATACGATGATAATGATGGAAGCAACAAGGGCAACAAGGACAACAACAATAATAACAATAATAGTTATAAAAATAATAATAATAATAATAATAATAATAATAATAATAATAATAATAAATCAAATATAAATTATAGTTATAAATCATATCGAAACAATTTGTTTTCTCAACGATGGTGTAGCTGCAGCCGAGAGAAAAAGATCTAATTAAGACGGTTTTGGAAACAGAAAATTTAAGGAGCCTGAGATATTAGACGGTTGTCGCATAAGACAAAAAATTCTTATTCTTTTTCTTGATTTTGTTCTTGATTTTCTTCTTCTTCTTCTTCTTCTTCTTCTTCTTCTTCTTCTTCTTCTTCTTGTGCTTGACTTGTTTGCCTTTCTTTCTGGTTCTTTTTGTTGTTCTTCTTCTTTATTTTCTTTTCTTTCTCCTCGTTCTTGTTCTTGAATTCTTCCTCTTCTTCTTCTTCATCTTCTTTTCTTTCTCCTCGTTCTTGAATTCTCCTTCTTTTCTTTCTCCTCGTTCTTGTTCTTGAATTCTTCTTCTTAGTCTTCTTCTTTTCTGTCTCCTCGTTCTCGAATTCTTCTTCTTCTTCTTCTCTTTCTTTTTCTTGTTCTTGTTTTTGTTGTTGTTGTCGTTGCTCTCCTCCTCCTCCTCTTCTTCTTCTTCTTCTTCTTCTATGTGCCGTTTCTCTTCAGAACGTTGTTGGTCACGGCTTTCCACAAGGCCCTGTCATTTGTAGCTTTTAATAATTTTTTCTCTTTTTTGTTACCCTGCCACTCATTTACACAAATAGGTGGCAACGCAATCTATGCGCTTTTCCTTCTGTTTCCCTTAGTTTCAATATATCCTATAAGTATTACATTTCCAAGTCCCTTTTCCTCATAGTGTCCTTTTTGTTTTTATTTTCTATCAAACTTCGTCGTTGCTCCCAAATTAGTCCATCATATTCTCAGCATCCTTTTGTAGAATCGAATTTATGTTGCGTCGAGTCTTTTCTTCATTTCTGCGGAGATTTTCCAGCATTTACTTGTTTTACACTGTGCCAACATTGGAAGCGGTACCCTCAGAGTGATATATAAGCTTAGAGTGAAACTACGGAAATTGAAAAGGTCTAAGAAGGAAAAATATATGACCAGTGTGAAAAACGGACATGATGGATAAAAGGAAATGGAAACTAAAGGACAGACGAAATTCTCGACATGATGAAAAAGAGCCAAGCCACATAATAGAATATTGGACATTACACACAAAAATAAAGAAAAATGCAAGCGAGCTAAAGAGGAATGGTTCAACGATATATGTGTAGAAATGGAAATTATGTGTATCGCAAATGAAGCAGACATGAATAAATAAAAAAAAGAAGAGGGCTAACAGGACAAAATACATGCTCATCAACAGGATGCATAAAGTCCAAGAATGAAACGCTGATATTAGAGGAAGAAAACACTTCCACGATGAAAGAAAGAATGGCAATACACGAAGATATAGAAGGAAACGGAAATATTGGAATATGAGTTGGAATCAGGATTAGCCAAATTGAACCAAAACAAAGCAGCAGCGCCTGATAGAATTGTAATAGAGGTGGTGGAGAGCTTTAAACATTTCGGCATAGACAAGCTCACAGAAATCAAAAATGAAATCTACAACAGTAGTGATATAACGGAAGGCCTATTTTTATAGCACTGCCTACGAAGCCAGATGCAAACGAATGCGAACTCCATCGGAAAATCAGCTTAACGAGGCATATAACAAAAGTGATCATGCGAATACTGACGAATAGTTCGCGCAGCAGAATCAGCCTTGAAATAGGATCAGAATAGTGTGACGTCGTCGAAGACTCTGGAACAAGGAACGCGATATTTATGCTCAGAATGTTAGCCAGAACAGAAATACAAATGCAGAAGGACGCGTACATGTGTTATAGAGATTACACAAAGGCATTCGATAACGTAGGTCACAAAGATCTCTTGCAACTGCTCAGCAACCTTGATATATTTGTGAAGGATATTAAAATAATCAAGAACCTACACTGGTAGCAAACAGATAGAAAATGAGTTCACCAGATATACAAAAACAGAAAGGAGAGTAAGAAAAGGATGTCTCTTTATACCGGACTTATTTATCCTATACAGCGAAGCTATCCTAAGAGAGCTAAAAGTTTTACCAAGGTTCATTATTGGCGACCACAATCTTAACAACGTAACGTATGCAGTTGACAAACTTTTGATAGAAGACACAGGCAGAAAGCTATGAATACTCCTACAGAAAATAGTGAATAAAATCAAGAAGAAAGGGTTAGATATCAACTGCAAGAAGAGAGAATGCATGGTTGTTAGAGAAAGGATGGCCGCAAAGCGCGAAATGCATATCGGGGATACCAAAAACAAACAAGTACGGAAATTTAACTATCTGGGAAGTATTTTAGCAGCAGACAGAAAGTGTGACACTGAATTCCAAAGAGATACTGGGATAGCCAAGGAAACATTCTAAAATCTAAGCAGAGTACTAAGAAATAGAAAAAAATCGTTAGAAACAAGGAAACAAGTACTAAACTACATGTTATGGTCCGGTTCCTTGTACCACGGTGATAGTCCAAGGTAGAACCAATAAAGAAGAACTCGAACACAGATCCCATAACACTACTACTTGATATCTCTCCAGCTGTATGACAGTGAGGGCTGGACGATCTCCACATATATGAAGAGGAGATTTGAAGGAACAGAAATGTGGTTGTACAGAAGGATGCTGAGGATACCGTAGACCGAACATGTGAGCAAGTACAAAGTTTTTGAGAAAATGGAAACAAAAACTAATACTTAACATCAGAAAGAGGCAGATACGATTTTGGGGGCACATAATGAGAAAGGAAAGCTTAGAAAATCTGAAACTCACAGGACAGATAGACGGTAAGAGGGACAGAGGGAAACAATACATAATATTCTTAGTGAGCTTTAATAAATCGATGCCGGAAGAGATATGAGGAGAAATAAAAGAAATACAAAGTTTATTAAGAGCTACAAGATACCCGAAGATGTGGAGAGTCATAATCGCTTATGTCTCTAGGGGACACATAATAAAGTAGAAATTCAGTACTATTTTCTTTGTTTATAACAACCTTCTGTTTTTTCTTAATACTTTGCTTATATTTTGGAAGACATCTTTGGCTACGCCAATGCGCATTCTGATTTCATTGTTTTATGTTCCTTCCTCTGTTAAAACAAGTACCAAATATTTAAATTGTTCTGTTTGTTCCATTTTGCTATCTTCAATTTGTAATTTTCATGTTGTGTTGTTTATTATGCTAACAGCCATGCCTACTATTTGCTATTGATGTTTAGTACTTCCTCCTGGCTTTCCGTCTCTACCTTTTGTAGGAGTCCTTGTATTTACCTTTCTGAGTTTGCTACTGATATGTCCCGGAAAGGGATATAGTTGTTCGAAGTAGGAAAGTGATTGTTGACTATTGTAACCGAGTAGGACAATCTAGCAGGTAACCGTAATGGACTGGTCCTCGTCGTAGTGGTAGGCAATAGACGTAGTCAATAGGCGCCGTCCCCTGTACCTCCACACCAGTCTGTATTTATGGATGAGACCAGCCAATCTTATTACTGTGAGGAGGAACCCAGGTGGATGCATATTCATTACATCAGCTACAAACACTGTGTCATCTTATTGTATATTTTAGCTATTATGTCTATAATCTGCAAGCTGTGATTGACTGAGTGTTTGATTTGTTTACTACGGTTTCTCAACTCATTGCATGTTATTGAAAGCCAGAAAATAATGTAGATTGTAATATATTATTTGTTACGGGAGATAACAATTATTTAGCGATACAAATATCACTGATTAACCCATAGCTGGTAGGTGAATCGCAAATAAATCCCAGTTATGGTTTCTTTTCATAAATTCTACAGATTTCCCTAGATATAGTGACCATAATTGCATTATTATTCTCTCTGATATCATGGCACGTTATCTTTTTTCTTTTCTTTTTTTTTTAAATCATCTATTTATTCAAAGCAAAGCAGGAATGCTACTAAGATGCAGGGAACTCCTGGGAGAGAAAAAGGAATAATATAATATTTCAGATTTTAGGCGGAGACGTTAGAAATATAGAGCTGGAGTAGAGTTCAGAATTCCAGTCTTAAACAGGAAACAAGGGACAAACTTCCACACCTGTTCAAAATGGCGGAATAAACTTCCGTATCTGTTCAAAAGGGCGAAATAAACTTCCGCACCTGTTCAAAAGGGTGGAATAAACTTCCGCACCTGTTCAAAAGGGCGGAATAAACTTCCACACCTGTTCAAAAGGGCTGAATAAACTTCCACACCTGTTCAAAAGAACGGAATAAACTTCCGCACCTGTTCAAAAGGGCGGAATAAACTTCCGCACCTGTTCAAAAGGGCGGAATAAACTTCCACACCTGTTCAAAAGAACGGAATAAACTTCCGCACCTGTTCAAAAGAACGGAATAAACTTCCGCACCTGTTCAAAAGGGCGGAATAAACTTCCGCACCTGTTCAAAAGGGCGGAATAAACTTCCACACCTGTTCAAAAGGGCGGAATAAACTTCCGCACCTGTTCAAAAGGGCGGAATAAACTTCCGCACCTGTTCAAAAGAGCGGGATAAATGTGAACAGGACCGTATGTGAAACTATCTACTCCTACGGAGGAAAAAATTATAGCAAATAACATCGCAAAGTTTAGACGTTAGAACTATAGATTTGAAGTAATATGTTTCTTATGAAGTCAAGCTTGAGACATACAGGGAAAAATTATTAATCAAAGTAAATACAAAACACAACAACAGCAATAATAATAATAATGATAATAATAATAATAATAATGATAATAATAATAATAAAAACAATAATAATAATATTGTCCATGCGTTCTTCCCTCCCCATGCCTCGCAGGAATAATTGACAACACTCCTGTAACTGGAGTAATCGAGTTGGCAAATAATACAAATACAATTATCCTTAGTGATAAGTAATCGGAGAGCAATCGACCTGATATTACACTTGTGCGCTCAAATTTTGTGGTTGTCAAACTCGGGACTATTTCCAGGAATCCTTATCCTACGCCGGATGCCATGGGATCATTGGGAGTACGCAAGTTACCACACTACTTGGAACAGCTTATCTGTTCAGGAAATGTGTTTTGTCTATAAGCTGCGAGTAGGAACTGAGATATCATCCTCCGGCTGAAACATCCCTTAATGTTCGATTAATTACGTCTATCTGAGTTTGGTTTAGCTAGAAACATAATCTCATCACACAGTGCTGTTCGATAAAAGTGACTCACCTGATTTTTTTACTACAAATATTTTTTGTCTATTGTTTTTAGGGTTAAAATATTTTTTAATCTTAATAATATAAAGACCCCTTCCCGACAACCTAGTAAAAAAGTTTACTCACCCTAAGGTATTCTATTTATAATTATAATTTTGAATATAAATGAGATTTAGGGAAAAACTCTGTGCAAAAATGTGACTCACTTATTCCTGCAACTAATAATCAATAATAACATAACCGAACAGCTTTAAATAAAGAATAATAGAGGCATAATTTATTTATAATAGGTAATATGGTTCGAAATATTTAATAATCTATGAGACCTCCTTTAATTTGAATAACCTTTTCAACCCTTTTTGACACTGACTTGATTAGGTTCTGGCAAATCTCATCTCCAAGCATTGAATTCCATTCGGATATGAAATTCACAATCAAATCCTCTTTGTTGCTCAACTGCTTTCTCGAGAGCCTGTACTTTATAATGCTCCATAAGTTTTCTATGGGGTTGAGGTCAGGAGATTGGGGCGGCTATGTTATAACACTCACCTGCTTCTCATGAAAGTATTCCTTCATCAGTTTTGTTTTGTGACAGGGAGCATTATCCTGCATAAAAATTGGTGGGGTCGATTTGCACCCTTTCAGCAGAAGGGTGCAGACAAGTCACTAAAATTCTCTTGTACTGCTCGCTCCTGAGGATCTTTTCAATAGGTTTTAAGAAACCAGTTCCGTGAAAAGAAAAGCATCCCCAGAACATTATACTGAACGGATGCTTGGTACTACTTAATGCTAAATTCAAAGAGCTTTCAAAGCTTCTTCGGATTTTAGATCGCTTATCCTTTGAATTTAGCTCAACTTTCGTTTCATCGGAGAAAAAAAAAATTCTTCTAGTCTTCTACGGTGAAAATTCTGTAATAGTGAGCCCATTCATGTCTCTTGGCTTTGTTGGATTTGCTTATTAGCGACTTAAACCTTCGTGTACAAGATTTGTAGCCTTCTTCTAACAGCCACCGACGGGCTGTTGAAGAGGCCAGACTAACACCTTGCTCTTCGCTTAGACTGGCTACAATTTCTTGGTTAGTTATAGTCCTATTCTTCGCAACTTCTCTCTTGATTACCCTGCAAGTTCTATCATCAATCTTTTTCTTTCGTCCCCTTGTTTCCTTCCTTGGAGAAGGAGTGGCATCATTATGTGCCCTGGGCACTCGAGAGACAGTTGATTGCGAGATTATAGCAATTTCTGCAATTTCTCTCGTAGACTTGCCTGCTTTTAAGAGGGCAAAAGTAAATGCCTTAAGTGGTTCTGAGTGGCTATTTCAAGCTGTTTTTATACTGTATGAGGTTCTCTTGAATATTCTGTATTACTCAAGATTTAATTTAAGCTGTTCTAGAATTCTCTAGAATATTGTTCTGAGTGTATTGTAAAATAGTTTTCAATATTTTGTCAAAAGCTCTTTAAATTTACCAGTTTAATCATTAGAATGCGATATCTGATTCCCCTTTTTTGCACAGAGTTTTTTCCTGAATCTCATTTATATCCAAATTTATAATTATCAATAGAATACCTTAGGATGAATAAACTTTTATCCTAGGTGGTCAGGAAGGGTTTTTTTATATTATTAAGATTAAAAATTATTTTAATCCAAAAAAAATTGGACAAAAAATTTTTACTAAAAAAATCATGTGAATCACTTTTATCGAAGAGCACTGTATATTTCTTTATCATCAATAAATCATTGAATAAATAATGATGTGAAACTGAATTAAAATAAAAGAAAAATTCCAGGACTAAAATATACAGTATATTCAATTTATAAAATTACGAGAATTTGTGTATTGGAAAAACCAAACTTCGACACAAAAACGGTATTAAAAGGAAAAGAATTCTATGAAGAATAAATACATTTAAATATCTCAGATTGTGTATATCGTTCGATACCGGACGATTTTTTGAAAACACACACACATAATTATATATATATATATATATATATATATATATATATATATATATATATTTCAATCTATCATATATTTCATAGAATTTGCATTGATTCTTTTCAAAATCTCGGGGCATTTTACATTGTACAGCGCTTAAGAATGTAGCACAGATCGAAAGATATGGAAAACCCAACGAGGGGATTAGAACTTGGTTTAATTGGGATATAATACTTAAACGGTTTAACTAGGTCGACCAATGTGTAAGGTAAATTTAATGTTAGTCATATAGCTAGGCATATTCATAATTCTCTGATTATATCAATGCTAATTTTATAATTGCTTTTAATATTATTTTAAAAAAAAGTAAAGTAACGGTTGTTGACAAAGAGTTTAAAATGAACATGTCTCTTTCGTTTCCTCATCATTACCATGTGAAAAGAATAAATCCACCCCCTCCTGGTATGGGTTAAATACAATAAAGTTATGCTGGTATACTTTCTAGGAAGACTACGACGAATAAAAAATCGTGATAAAGGTAACGGGAAACGCCTTCACTATATTCATCTAGATATCTTCCCAATTCCAAAGAATGAGAACTTGGTAATGGTGATGACAATATTAGCTGGTTTCTTATAAGGAAGCATTCGGTATTCATTGCAATACTGTAGTTTGGAATTTATAAATTTTTCACTTGAAAAAAGATTCCAGGAAAATAGGTTTCTCGTGTACAGGAGCTGTTATCGCTCTTTCTATTATTGGTGTTTTTTTCTTCTTAAATACGAGGGTCATTCAATAAATAATGTGAATTTTTCGGTATAAGGACTTCTAATACAGATAGCACTGTCACACACTTTTCCAATCTGTGCACAAGCTTCCGTATTCCCTCAGCGTAAAAATCCTTGGACTGATGTCTCAGCCAGTCGCTCACAACACTTTTGATTTCATCGTCACTTTTAAACTTCATGCCTCTCGTGAACGCTTTCAAGGGACCAAACAGGTGAACGTCTGAAGGAGCAAGGTCTGGGCTGTAAGGGGGATGAGGGAATAGTTCCAAGCCCAGCTCGTTGATGGTCTGCACCGTTTGGGCTGCTGTGTGAGGCCCTGCGTTGTCATGATGCAAGATAACTCCTTCTGACTGATGACCCCTGCGTTCTTTATATCTTTCTTGACCTGTCTCAGACTGAATGAGGTCATTGACTGATTCGATCACCTCAGGAGACCTCACATCGGTAGGCACCCCCCAGGCCTGTCTTCATCCTCAACACTGCTCCGTCCTTCTTTAAACAATTTAGCCTACTTGTAGAAATTTTTTTGGCTGAAACATGTGGTACCATACACAGTTGATATTCTCCTCTGAATTTTACCTGGTTTGCACCCTTCAGCAACCAAAAACTTGATAACTGACCGCTGTTCAATGATGGAGCATGCTTCCTGGTCGGCCATCTTTGTTAATCGCCAAAACTCTGAAAGTTTTTTTTTTTTTAATCTGCAAAAGAAATTAAATTTATGTGAAAAAGAAGTAAAACAAAAATAAAAATAGAAAAGTAAGCTTCTATCTGTATTAGAAGTCCTTATAGCAAAAGATTGCCCTTATTTATTGAATGACCCTCGTATTATTTGAAATAAACGCTATGTTATTATCATAATGTCAATGTTTCCTCCTCAACTTACTCATGATATCTATTTTAGTTGAGCCTTCTGTTGAAAGTCCTCAAGTGTTGTGTTTTCTGTTATTTAGTATAGTTATTTGTTTGTGAGTAGGTAGCGCCAGTCAACCATGTCCGAAGAAGTGTGTTCTTCCTCAAAACCTCCAGGCTTCACTGACGCAAAACCATTTTAACCATTCATTTTAGTAAGCAGTTGTATACAGCTGACAGTATAGATATTCTAAACAAGTTTGGCGTCAGTCATTATATCTAAATGAAAGTTCCGATATGGTGAGGCTGTTTAAAAAAATGATCCGAGATTTCAGGTTCGTGCTTTGATTCTGTAGCAATTTCCGGTATTGGGCGAAACTATCCCTAGAGTAGCTTATTTTATGTTTACTTTGCTTGTGTACTATACCATATTTATTATAGGTGATCCATACTCAAAGCTATTTCAAATTAGGGTTCTAAAGAGAGCCTGAACATCAGCTTTCTGAAGAAATGTGGCATCTGAAAATATTAATGAAATGCAAAAGACATCATCTAAAAGATATATGTTATATTTCTTTTATTAATTTATAAATTTTGTTGTGCGTCGTATTTTTGTAGATTTTTTTATCGCAGCGACGGTAATTTTATATTTAATGAATGTTAACTTTAATTCATGGTTTGTTAAAAAATAAAATACAATAACGTCGACCATGTTAAAAGGTCAAAATATAATACGTCATTTCGTCAGCGGCTACAACTTTTCTTTTTAATTTTTGGCTTAAATAAATATCGCAGAATATAAACTGACATGAACGTTGCGAAAAAAAAACTATGGAAGAGAACTTGTCTAAATGAACTAATAAAATTAGTTGATATCGTCAAACCTGTAAATAAAGTGTGTAAATACGAATGTATATTTCGTTCAGTTTCCATACTTTGAAATTTTTTTCTTCGAATTGCTGACAAAGAGAAGACATGTCCATCCGTTTATATTACTAAAGAGAAATTTCTATTTTAAATCAAACTTATGTCTACACCAGCTCTATATTAGAAATAACAATGCCATTTTATCACGTATTCTTTAATGATAGTCAACATTTAAAACCTTTAATCAATCTGTTAATCTGGGAATGCAGAACAGAATATATAATTCTATATGCAATTAATCTAAAAAATCTCCGTTCATTTGCATTTTATGAAGGTGTTATGGGACCTTACCCATAATAACATAATGGACTATTCCATACGTAAAAAATACTGCGCCCCAAGAGGGAGCAGGGAGGAGTCTGAAGTCGGCCGACCGGTTGACTGGCTGATCGGTTGAACTCTCTGCCTTCGGGCGGGGAGGAACACGAAGGAGGCTACGCCGAAGGGCGGATTCTCTTTAGGGGAGGTAAATCGATCCTGAACCCGTTTATACGGGTTCAATGGATATATTTTTGGCCGATCCCACGGGCTCGGAGATCCCACGTTAAACCGGCCTTGTGCTACATGATGCCCTCGTGGGGGGGTGACTAAACACTGTTCAGTCTGAAGTCTGGATGAGGTCCGTCAGAAGTCCGTCCGGAGTCTGTAGGTCAGTCAGAGCGAGCGACAGTCGAGTCAGAGGCAGTCCGAAACAGAGTCGCGTTCAGACAATTACTACTAAACCTGATTTTTCGTACTAACACTTTCTACTTCTCTGTATATATTCCTCTTTGTAATATATCTGTGTTATTCACATACGTGTTCGAGATCTTCTTTATTGGTTCTGCCTTGGACTATCATCGTGGTACAAGGGACCGGACCATAACAGAAGGTCATATTAATTTTGTTCAAATCTTCTGTATTGCTAACATAAATGTATTTTCTACATTAGAGTAATAAATTTTCCTACGGAACAATAGCCGTGTGGATAAAAACATTGTTTAGCAAATTTAGTGATATAACAGTGGTGAGTTCAATCCATGAGACGGACAGTGTGTAGGTGTAATCACTGAAAACAGGACGCGCAATAACTGAGCAATATTAAAAAGGAGAAATAAACGAGATATCCCCAGACATGGGCAGAGGAACGAGAACTGTCTACCATCGTATCTTGAACAAAATTTTCAGTCCTGAATTTCCTGTAGGTTTCACGGGTCGATATATACATAATGAAGGCCGGAGAGCACAATGGTCTTAACGTTGGGAAAATAACGACAAATATGAGGAAAATAGTATTGTATACACCCCACCTCGTCCTGGAGCGGTCTTGGTTTCAACTCTTCTCTCTCGCGACCGGTGATCGCTAGTCGTTTTGAGTCTATAGATAAAATAACCAACACAGGGAATTTTAAGCTTAACTATTTTATTAATAACAACGGCGTATACATTTTCTAACTATCGATGGCGCCCTTCCTCTCTACTGGGAAGCCGTTTTAGACACGAACGAAAACATATTTACATTGCTTGAAGGTTATGACTCCAGTCACTGAAAACCCTTTCTCTATACTTATTATTCCCACGCTGTCCCAGCTAATCAAAATTGACTTACTTGTTTTGTCTTCCATCTGACCTCGAAGGTCAACTCCAGGAAGTCCGAGCAGAGATACACTTCGACTAAAAAATAGCAGTTCGATAAACTATTATTTAACAATTGTCCGAATGCAAATAGTACAATGATAATTATTCATCCCAGAAATTAAAACATATTATTACAAAATTTAGACTGTTGTGCTTTCCGACCTTCTTCAGGAGTCTGACAATGCGTGTTACCATAGATTTTGGGTTCGAAGTGTTTATTTAACCTACCAGTTGTTCCACCGTCGATGTTTAAATATATTTCTGCTTGTTTTTAATTAATATTGCTTATTGTTGCTCTGTTTTCAGTGAGTTCCAGTCGGCACTAATTTTCTCTCTCATAAAATTCACAAAAATGTGTCTTAATCCCTGTTGTAGAGTAGTTTTCACAGTGAAGGCTTGTATTTCAATAAGTCGTCCTAAATTAGGTTCGACGTACAAAACTTTAGGAACTTGGAAATAAGAGTTAATGATGCAGCAATCTAGTTGTGATGGTTGGTACTTCAATGTCCGATATCGACTGACTCGCTCAACACCACTGAGCCGAACTGGCGACCGCAACTACTACTACTACTTATTATGTGTGGGAGAGTCTATTAATAATAGAATAGGTACGTCAGGTATAACAATCCCCAAGCCAATTTCGCTTAGAAATTGAAGCCTTTTTGCCTGTTTACTGTTGTAGCTACTACTGCTTTCTCTTCACTATTCTTTCCTCAGTGTTGTTGCTGGTGCTAGGGAATAATCTTTTCTGTACTTAACCGTTCTTTATTTGTTAATGGCTCGTATGTTTTTATTTACTTCTAATTATTGCTATGCTTGGCCTACTGAGGAGACGTCAGAGGCTAGCATGAAATTCTCTCAGTTTTACGTGAATCGACAGATAACTTAAGTACGATAAAAATGTCGTGATGATAACATTAGTCCGAATACAAATAATGTCAATAATAATAATTCGTCATCCGTTTTATTTTGACAGAAATAACGATATAATTTCACTTGTATTTAGTGTTTCTTTCTCACGTAATTAGAATTTTATAGATATTGCGGCACGCTGACAATTTTAAATGTATTTGAAATGCAATTACTTAACTTTATACGATGTTGTGTCTATGAATGATTGTTTCATCTGGGATGTGTACGATTGTATGCATGCATATGTATGTTTATTTATTTGGTGAACCAGGAGACTGCTGCCCAATTTCATGTTGCATTGTTCAGTGAAAGAAAGTATATGTAAATACATAGATATTGGAACAGTCAGTTTTAAGGAACTACATCGAAAATATTGCTTTTTATTATACTTTGAAATTGTCGTATCCGCAGGAATCTATATAAATATGCAACTCTATTTTGCGCTCAGTCTCACGTTGTTTTTTTAAGTAAAATTGTCGCTTTCCATGTTGTAACAAATGTTTAAACGCAAAAAAAAGCAAAAATATTAGCAAATCAAGGAACGTTTATGTTAAAATTAGACATGTGTAAAGATTTAACTATGAAGGTTGTATAATAAAATGTAGCAGACTTTTTAAATCGGATGTGAATAGCGTAATTCATCTACACAATGATCAAGACCATTAACAAAACAAAGAATATACTTATTAACATGGAAAAAAACTATGGATTCATACGTCTTTACGAAACTCCTATAACGCAATTTATGCGGTAAAATATATAAGTACCAAATGCCGAACGGACTTGAAATAATGGAATTGTGTTGATATCGATAATTTTTTAGAATAACATGTGTGGATTGTGACAGCAAAAAACAAGATACTGGGGCGTAGCCTACTGTTAATTTTACACACTGCCGGCTATGTGATCATAATCTTTGCAAATTTTCTCTCTCTCTCTCTCTCTCTTGATATATATATATATATATATATATGCATGTTTCATTAAAAACGACAGACAAGGTACTACGTGTTCTGACAAGAGCTTTCTTTTCTGGACAAAGAGTGTGTAAGAACTGTCCGAATGTTCTGTATTTCCAAGCGCTTTCGGCTATACCTTTAGCCATTATCAAGGATGATTCGATTATCAGCTTAGTAGAGTGTGTGTGTGTTCTGTGTATGTTCGGTGTGTGGTAGTGATGTTTTTAGTTTCCGAATACGGTTAGCACATTGTGGCTTTGTTCATAGTTAATATTGTTAAGAGTTGGCTTTTTTATTATTAGGGCTTCCATTATTTTTAGTCTTTTTTTGCAAGTGGATGCAGTTAATATATTTGTGTTTTCTACTAGTATGTTCCTAATACATTACACCTATCTGATCACAGTTCCATCAGAACACATTTAAACACACACTCAGATTTACCCGACACTATTAGGAACATACTAGTACGATGAATGACAAAACGATGAAATTTCCCCCAGCACTTCCACAATAACACCAATGCATGCAATCTACATAAACCCAAATTTTTTAAAACATTAATCAGTTTGTCTGACGATCGCTAAAGCGTGAAACCCAGGGTCACAAACTCACATCTATCCAACCAAATATGTAAGCTCTATCTCTGATATTGAGCGCTTTCTAATAAGTACCGCGCATATAATATATAAATAATTATACATATATATATTTATTTATATTTATATACACTTTTCACACACACACACACACACACACACACACACACACACACACACACACACACATATATATATATATATATATAAATATATATATTTCAATAAGCGGTTCAATCTTCAGAGTTGTACTAAACGGGCAGGATAAACATATATATTTATTAGTAGTATAAATTTATCTATTATATATATATATATATATATATATATATATATATATATATACATATATTTATATATATATATATGTGTGTGTGTGTGTGTGTGTGTGTGTGTGTGTGTGTGTTTTTATTAAAACCGTCTGACAATGTTGTAGTAATATAATTTTTTTATCACATCCTTCCACGTTATATAACTTACTCGGACCTTTTGAACAAATTTATGGAGAAAATGAGCAAAGTTCATAGTGTTCCTCAAGGACGTTTCTCCATAAATCTCACGTGGTAGTTCGTCAATGTAAAAGCAAACAGTAAAAATGTTATAAAAAATATTTAAAAAAAACACAACTCGTCGATCGTTTTCGATAATATGAATTCTTGATGTCTAATTATGAGAGAGAGAAACAGAGAAAGAGGGTGAGATAGAGAGAGATGTTTTGTGTGTGTACCGTTGTGAGGGAATGAGATTGAAAAAGAGAGTGAGCATAAAAATGATATTTCTGGGACTGAATATTAAGAAGAGAAATTTTGTACATAATTCAAATGCATGTTAACCTGTTTGACGCCACAACCTCACCAAATTATGCGTTGCCGTTCTCGCTTCCCGTAGCAAGTAGGTTTTCGGAGGTGTTGTTAATAACCCCAAAGCTAATTGCTTTCGAATTCAAAGATGTCCTTCCTGAACTCTGCCTGTCAAGCAAAGCGAAGGAGCTCCCATGGCTCAGCAAATACCTTCTAGGTGTAGTACAGACGTGAGTGAGTAATGCTTTTGTCAAGAGTATTTGTACGAAATCAAAAACAACAGCACAAATTGTCACTGAACTCGACACCCAATCTATTATACGAAGCCCCACTATAATACAGTTCATTTTTTATAAGATATTATTCATATAAATAAATATTTTTTGTAAAAGCATTATGTACAATAATGGATCATATTCAATATAGATCAATAATACAACTAGAAAAATTGAATATAAATATAATGTTTGAAAATACAAATTAGAGACATGTCATAATAATCTTAAATAAATCCATAATAATTTGCAGCAATTTCTTACAACTTGAGATTTTTCTTGTTAAAATGTTGATTTCACATTCATCATTACGGATAAAAATAGTGAACTTTATATAAAAAATAATGTCACAGTCTTACACAAAAAGTACCTCAAAATGACATCAAAATAATGATGGTTAAAAAAGCAATGCTGACCCCTGTTATATATATATATATATATATATATATATATATATATATATATAGTATTTATTTTCGTTTTTTTTTTAGTCATACAGGGTAAACTCTCATTCAACAAGAAACGAAATCCCGCAAAGGTAAAAATTGTGTAAGAAGAAAAAAAGCAGATATGTATTTTTCAAAATAAAAAAGTGTCATAAAGTGTTATAAAATTCAAACTAGACTGAAGACCCGAAAATGAAATTTTAGTAACGCCTGAAGTAATTATATCTTTTTAAGTTAAAATATTTTAGCATTGCTCTCAAATTTAGTGATTAAACACTTAAAAAACCAGCTTCAGCTGGACAATTAAATGGAAAATCTTGTCCCGTAAGTGATTTAAGTGAGAGAAGATTTTGAATACCATTCTGTGTGAAATTTAAGTAGCAGTTGGAAATTAGTCTCTTTTAAGATGTGGCACTACGAATCTTTTTTTTTATCTGTTCTAAATAACCTAATCATTTGTGTTCTAATAACCTACCCACTGTTGGTTATTATTTAGTTAGGTCTCAGCTCTGACTAATGGCCTTTTATCTTTTCTTCTTTGTTTGTTTTCTCGTTTTGCATAGGGATTCTTGACTTCCCCTTAGAATTTTCTTGTTTTTTCATATCAGTTTACTTTTGTTTTCCATATCAGTCTTCTTTTCGTTATTCTGTCTGGACTTGTGCATGTATACATATAGAGAATGATAACTCTCAGGCGAAGAGAGCTTACTGCTATAATATATGTGCGAACAGATAAATCAACACTACCTGCTGACATATGAAATGAAGATGACTTGCGGCGGGAAGCTGACAGTCTTCATGAAATTTGTATTTCTATGTCAACATAGTCTATTCTTATCTACCTACTCTGACTAAAAGGCCTACTAAATTATGGTGATTATATGTAGCAATTTAAAGTTTGGGCTCAATAAACACTTGAATTAGAATAGTGAGAAAATCATAATATATATATATATATATATATATATATATATATGATAGATAGATAGATAGATAGATCGATAGATAGACAGGATAAGAATTAATAGAAACAACTATATAAATATTAACAGGTTTATGGAGACAAGTGTGTATCCACATCGAAATATATAAACAATATGATATAAAATTCTCCATAGAATTTGGAATGCATATTACTTGTTTTTTATTACCTGATAATCATTAGATCTTTATTTCGTACTAAATGGTCCCAAAGTTTAAACTAAAGATTACACCAGTAGATGCAGTGATGTAGAAATATAATTACCAGAAGAGAGAGCTGGGGGCAATGAATAAAACTTGAAGATATGGAAACAAATATAACATTAAAAAAACAAAACAAAAAAAAAACAAAAAAAAAAAAAAAAAAAACGAAAACAACAAAGAAAATATAATTCTTTTTGCTCGTTGTTTTCGTTTACAGCAAGTGAACCCAGCTTTCAATTGTTCACTTCCACAATATTTCTGATGTCTTAACTTTTATAATCAATATTATTCGTTTGACGACAGTGGTTTGCTTTGTAACCATGCAGATTCACGAGCATTACGGATAAAAATAGTGTACTTTATATAAAATAAAGTCACAGCCTTGCACAAAAATTACCTCAGAATGACGTCAAAATAATGATGGTTAAAAAGCAATGCTGACCCCTTATATATATATATATATATATATATATCAAGTATATAATTGGTGTATACAGAATGAATTCCAATAACCAACAATTACTATTCTTAAAAGAGCGCTCAGTACAAAGTAGATCAGATATAATTATTTTTTTTAAATTTTGTATCGTCTGTTCTAACGTAATTTCAACGAAGAAATAAATTGAATGACATATGTATTTCTTCTTTTCTTCTCAGTAATTTTATAGTTTTTAAACTTAATAGTGATTAAATTTTGATTTTAAAATTGGCAGTTTTTAATTTTAATATCAAGTTTTATCATATAATTTAATAATTATTGGTCAGAATAAATTATTTTTTAATATTAACTGTATTTTTAAGATCTGAATAGCTATTATAACATAATTTTGTTGTCAAGCTTTTGAATCTTCCTATACTTGGGTTTTGATTGGTCATTCTAGCTTTTGTAACATTGTTTTCCTCTTGCGAAGGATCGCTAATTAATTTGAAACTTTTAAAACCATTTATTTTACTTTCAACATCATCACTTGATAAGACACCAAGGTCGTTGAAACAAAATGGCTATTTTTGTAGTGATTTTATAACATATTTATATTATAATTTTTTTTTTAAATAATTACATATATATATATATATATATATATATATATATATATATATATATATATATACTATTTTTTTTCAGTTTTTCTAGTCATACAGGGGTAAACTCTCCTTCAAAAGTTAAAAAAACGGACTCCCACAAAGATAAGAATTGTGTAAAAAAAAAAAAAAAAAAAAATATAATTACCAGAAGAGAGTGCTGGGGGAAATGAATAAAACTTCAAGCTGTGGAAACAAATATAAAATTAAAAAAAAAAAAATAAATAAAAGAACCCAAAAAAAATAAATAAATAAAACGAAAATAACAAAGAAAATATAATTCTTTTTGCTCGTTGTTTTCGTTTACAGCAAATAAACCCAACTTTCAATTGTTCGTTTCCACTGTATTTCTGATATCTTAACTATTATTATCAATATTATTCGTTTGACGACAGTGGTTTGCTTTGTAACCATGTAGATTCACGAGCCATTATTACCGGTGATCATCCTATTATTCTCAATCTATAGCTGTTTACCAGATACAAAACAAACAAAAGAAATTTACCTCTCAACTTGGTATCTACTCTGATGAAACAAACATCGACAGTAAGTCTGATCAAATTGCTATAGTTAAATTGGCGGATGATCTCAAAAGTTACATCCAGTTTTTGTTAACTGGGCAAAGAATGGCTTGTTAATTTTAACACACCCAAAACATAACTTCTCTCTATTAATCATCTGAGAGACCACTTTCTGAATTCTATCAGCATGGCTGATGCTAATCCCCAGTAGAGTGAATCATTGCGCTTTCTCTTATTAACATTCTCAGCTGTCACAAATTTTAAAAACTATACTGAATACATTGCTAGGTCTTTTGCTAAGAAAGTTGGTTCACTGTGTCGCACTAAACAATTTTTCTCGAGAGAGAATCTTACATATCCATGAGTCTATCATTCATCCACGCCTCGACTATTTCTGCCACATATTGTCAGCTGCACCTGCTATATTTTGAAAGATTCTTGAAAAAAATCTAAAGAAGAATCAGTAATATTATCGGTCCTGACCTGGCATCTAGGCTTCAGTCACTTTCCCAGCAACGTGATAATGTTAACCTTCGCCTTTTCAAGAAATATTTTCATGGCAGTTGATCGATCGAGTTCTTTGCTATGGTTCATAGAATTTATGAATTTAAGCGCAATACTAGATTAGCAACAAGGTCTCATGAATTTACAGATG
Organism: Acanthosepion pharaonis; assembly: GCA_903632075.3. Lineage (NCBI taxonomy): Eukaryota > Metazoa > Mollusca > Cephalopoda > Sepiida > Sepiidae > Acanthosepion > Acanthosepion pharaonis. Next base: position 174,863 of record CAHIKZ030005267.1, on the reverse strand, counting down.
AATTGGTTAGTTGAAGCCGTATATTATATAAGATTTTTATCGCATATGGAAACCTCTTGTATTCGAGAAAAAATTAAATATAATATCAGTCGTTCTCTACTGTCTGACTAATTACTCTTCTATTGTTCTCTCTCCTCACTAATGCTTCTGTTTACTAATTCATTCAAACCCATGAACCCATTGTATCGTAGTGGCTTTATTGCCATGCATAAGGCGAATTCGATAAAATAAAAATCAAGCTTGTATTACATAATATACTTATCAATCTGCCTACGTTTTAATCCATTGGTAAGAATGACTCTCCAAAATCTGTCGCTGTGCATTAAATAGTTAATCTATAGTCAATGCCGTAGTTTTATAAACGTATACCGTATATAACTGTGTATAAGGCGACTTCATGTATAGTGCGATCCCCAAAATTGTAGCATGAATTTTAGCCACTGCATTAAAAAAAATTACCTGTGCAAACGTTCACCGAAAATACCTGATTTTAAATTTCTTCAAAAACTTGCCTGTGTATAGTGCAACCCTTTACACTGTACCTAAAAAAAGTGATCATAAAAACTGGCAACATACTTGAGTATATACGGTAATTAGAACTAGAATTCATAAGTCTATAATTTACGCATACATATAATTTTTGTAAAGCTATAAGTAATAACAATGGTATTTCCATTTTCATAATTAATATTTAGGATTATGATGGTCATTAATGGGTTAATGTATCCTGTAACGGAGTCACTATGGGGACTACATAAATTTCCATGTCTTATCAATTTCAAAAGTCGAGCGATGTAATTATAATTACTTTTATTCCATTTCCTTTTAACTCTTTCATGATATGATCAGGTGATTAATTAACAATGATTAATATTCACATTCCTAAAGAAAGCGACCTCTTAGATTCCGGTTTTTAAATAACGGGATGATAAACCGTAAAAAATCAGTAAATCAATAAGTAAAGAAATCAATCAATCACCGTAATAAAAAATTGGGAAAACACCAATTAATACCAGATATTATATAAACATATATTTAATTCAGGATATTTAAGATACTATAATAAACGGACACTTTTGTAAAAGTAGAATTAAGACCGGGGTTTTATTTTATTTTATATAATTCCCCTGTCTTTTGATTAAGAATAGAAGTTTGTCCCTTGTTTCCTGATGTTTGGAATGGGTTTCCAGTTCCTTAAAATGTCTTATTCATGTTCACTCCCAGCAAACCATTTTGTCTTAGTGACATTATCGCCTTGCTTGGGGTGAAAATACACGGTTTTACGGTGGATATCAATGGGTTAACCTCCCCAGTAGCCGAAGGATTCTAGGTAATATCTTTATTTATGATAAAATAAGGATTTTTCGTTGCACATTTTGTTAAAATAATATTTATTCTTAATCTGCAATGCCTGTCTCTACTTAATCCCTTAAAAAATCAAAACAGTCTTTTAGTTCAGATTAAGTAGAAATTTTTTGCGGATTTTATAAATGCTGGATAGTTTCTTTTCTTAATCGGTTTTCCAGTTTTGCTTTTGGTATGACACTTTAAAATTTCCAGTTGATTCATAGTAATATCATGTCTCAGAAAGGGTCAAATTTCGGATCGCTACTAGAACGAACAGAACGCATATATATATATATATATATATATATATATATATATATATATATATATATATATATATATATGTGTGTGTGTGTGTGTGTGTGTGTGTGTGTGTGTATATGTATGTGTGTGTGTACATACATATATATGTGTGTACATATATATATATATATATATATATATAAATCAAAGTCATTTACAGGCGACAGTCTGTTTTATGCTAGATGCAATCATCAGGCCTGACGATTGCATCTAGCATGAAACAGACTGTCGCCTCTAAATGTTGATTTGTATGTTCACTTTTATACTTACTCACGGTCTATCTCTGATATTGAGCACTTTATCCCATAAATATAGCACATCTTAAGACTATATTTCTTCGTGTATATATATATATATATATATATATATATATATATATATATATATATATATATATTATATGCAAATACTCTTGGAAAAGGTTTCAAACCTCTTCATCTCCCTCCAGCTATGGATAAATAGCAGGACAGACTGGGTTCTATAGCCTTGGATGGCAACTGGACTATGAGAAATACATCTCTGCTGAAGGTTCTTTGGGGACCTTGTGGAAAGTAATGCACCAAGTTTCTGTTTTCTCCCCTTCAAAATGTGTGTTGGTTCTGCACAAATGCTTAACCTCTATAATCAAATCAAATGTGCCGGTTGTCTGGCTGTTGGTTCCTAGGAACTGAGCTGCTTGACCCTCATACGTCGAATACGACGAGGGGTTCCACCATATAAATATAATATCCCGCACGCATAGTCATAGAGAGTTGGTGTTAATAAAACGATTCCTGTGTAAAACAACACTAGGTTAGGGTGTGTATGTGTCTCTTTACTCGCACGCGCACGTGTGTGTATGTTTGTACGAGTGCTCATCACTCCTGAATTTAGCTGATCATGACTCACTAGAGAAGTCATTTCGCGATAGTGAACTGCCGGTGTTGGATGACCTTTGCTGCCATTTGGACGCTTTAAAGTTCATACATTCCTTGACCTTAAAATGTTTCCCGCTTAAGTTTTGAAAGTGGCCAGTATACGCTACTATTTATCTCAAAGTTCGTGTAATATGTGATGGACTTTTATGAAAATACGAATGAAACAGTCTAACCACGCATCTGAATTCCGCTCGCTAATACCATTTTCGGAACCGATATCAATTACGCCAATGGATCTCCAAAGCAATTCCCTAAAATCCACAACCAAGAATTGCAACTTAGTCGTTAGCATAGTTGTATATCAAAGACAAGGAATCAAAGAATGTCAATCTCATGTGCCATCGTGTAACTTCCGACATTCAAATGAAATGTAAACGTTATTCGGTAGCTATATATATATATATATATATATATATATATATATATATATATATATTGTTAAAACAACTATCCTACACCAAGAAAATAATAAATTAAAACTACAGATCCTCGAAGCAATCTAGATTGAAGGCGACACTGAATAGAACCAGCTACTAATACATAATAATGTTCTAAAATGTATATAAAAAAGTGTTTTCATGTTTTAATTTTTGCTTTTCACGTTCTACTGAAGACTAAGGCATAATTGTTAGCCCTTGCATTTAAACACAAAAGAAAAAGCCAGTAGTGAATAGATACATATAGTCTTTATCTTACCATTTGCACCCCTGATGGGGATCTCAGAAAGTAATAGAAAATACTTGGGAGATAAAAGTGATTTGTCCTGTTACAGTGCATTTCTTGTCTCATGTAATTGTAATATACAGAAAAATATTCGTGAATGTGAAAGGATTATGATAAAAATAAGCAGGCATAATGTTTTTTTTTTTATTTATTCAGTAAGCACCATCGTATTTCGTATCGAAAAAACATTAAGATTTCCTTTCTCTCTGCCGTGCAACGATAACTTAGGGTAGGAACTCTGACTGATGTCAAATCGGTCGGGTTGAAGCAATCGGACGTCTAGCTACAGTGAAGAGCTGTCTGTGGATGACTATACACACACACACACACACATATACAAACACACACACACACACACACACACACATATATATATATATATATGTATACATATATATGTATATATATATATGCAAATTTAAACATTTCAGTATATAAAGAACATTTATTGCATGTATACAGCGAAATTGATTTTGGGCTTTTCTGTAGGTATAGAAAGGGATCCTCACTGATTAAATATTCATATCTTTAAAAACTTATCTTTGTTATTCTAATTAACCAGAATTTCTTTCCTGTTGGCTTTGCATGAATATCAAAGGCAGAAATGAAGTGGGAAAAGCCAATTTCTGATTCCAATCATCCCTGGAAAAAAAATGTAGATTTTCAATTTAGATATTTGCCTAACAATTTTATTGTGGCAAACGACACGTCTCACGCACACGCTCTCTCTCTCTCTCCCTCTCCCTCTCCTTTCTCTCTCTCTCACACACACACATATGTATATAAATTGCATTCATTTGCAAACTGTTCAAGCACTACAAATTTCTAACAGCTAGCAAAATAACAATGAGGTTACGTAAATATACATATATGTATATATGTGTGTGTGTCTGTGTGTGAATTGGGATATATATATATATATATATATATATATATATATATATATATATATATATATATATATATAATCAGCTGAATAATAGGATCAGGGACAAATGTTTATAAATTCAACAAATTTCGCTTTAATTAAAAAATCATCAGAAAAATGAAATATGGATGAGAAAAGAAAATTTTATATTTTTTTATTTTCCAGTTTTTTGTTTTTGATTCTTTATGCAGACCTCACATGGGAGGTTGGGCGGAAGATTACCTTATTGGTAAGTTCCGGCTCTCTTTTAAAGTGTTCATATTTTTTTATGTATGATATTAAATAAAGACGGTTTGTTATTATTATTATTATTATTTTTATTTTCTTTGATTTCTGGCGTTTACACATTTCTTTCCGGGTCCCGCCCAGGGACCTAAGGTTAGAAATGGCGTCATGACACTTTCCACTGACAAAAAAAAAAAAAAAAAAAGATTACATAGATAAAGCCCTTCGTAAGGTGTGGGCTGTACTTGTTAGAACAATTTTCTGTATCTCCTTGAGGCATGGACTTCCAGGTATCCCTTCAATTAGTCTACTGGAATCTTTTCCAACCAGTCCTAGGGCTCCAACTTCAACAGGGATTGTTGATGTTCCCATATGCCACATTTTCGCGATTTCTATTTCAAGGTCCTTGTACTTTGACAACTTTTTTTTGAATATCTTCAAAGATACATTGCAGTCGGCAGGGACTGCCATATCAATAAGGGGGCACCGTTTTTGTTTATGGTCTTTAATAACAATATCTGGGCGGTTGGCCTTGATTGTTCTGTCAGTGTGTATTGTGTAGTCCCATAGAATTGTAACAGGTCCTATCTCCGTAACCGGGTCTGGGTGGTGTTCATATCAGTTTCTTTCAGTTTTCTTCCCGTAGAAGTTGCAGATTTTCCAGTGCAGATATTGGCCCACTCTGTCATGTCGGGTTTTATATTCAGTGGGTGCCAACACCGTACAACCTGCTACAAGATGATCAATCGTTTCTGGATATTTATCACAGAATCTGCATTTTGGACTGACACAATATTTTAGTATATGTGCTTGATAATTCCTAGTTAGCAAGCATTGGTCCTTCAGTTTCCGCTTTCAACCCTGCATTACGTAGCCACTGATGGGTACGGGTTTTGTCTACGTCAGCTTGTTTGGTACGGGCAGAGTATTGGCCATGAAGCGGTTTATCTTGCCATCGCTTCTGTAACTGGTCTCTTGCATTCGTCTTAGCTATCCTTTTTTAGGTATTTTGCAGTTTCAGCCGGTGTATTGTGCTGTAGTTGCATCTCTACGCCCATTTGGAACTCCATTTTGAATTTGTTGGCTTCCTTCATTACGGAGTAGAGACGCTTACTACTTTCATGTTCCTTTGACGCACACCATCATCCAGTCTTCTGTAGTTTCCAAATATCTTTGGAGGCCAATTGTTGTAGTTTTGTAGGACAGTTCTAGTTGAACTAATCCTCTGCCTCCTTCGGATCTGGGCACATACAGACGGTCGACATCAGCTTTAAGATGATGCATGCGATAGCAAGTGAGTAGCTTTCTCGTTTTGGCATCCAGTCGCTTAATTTCAGCTATGGTCCAGTTAAGGACATTAAAGCTGTATTGCACCACAGGGACAGCCAATGTGTTTATGGCTGATATCCTGTTTTTTTAGTTCAGCTCAGTATTTAGTACCAGACGTACACGCCTGTAGTATTCTTTTCTTATTTTTTCCTTCATTTGGGGGTGTTGTATGCCATCTCCTTCGCTAATTATTATTCCTGCGTGTACGGGAGTGCATTTGTCTATTGGACACTTTCATCTATGTCTCGTAATTCTCTGTATGTTCATCGGAAGTTGCATTATGTGTGAGTGTTAGAATTTATCATGTAGCGGACCGTGTGTTTGCACGCGTTGTTCATGAACACGTGTATCTACTGAAATAGGGCCCACTACAAATATGGCTGGCACAAATGAGTTCACCCAAAAGAAATGTAAAAGAAAACAAATTTCAACTCCATCCCCAGCAATGGAACTCCTGCCACTAGAACCTAGTTCAGCAATCAACGAGCAGACTGAGACTCGTTTTCGGATTTCCTTCTCGATGTCCTCTGAGATGTCTTTACGCTCCCCGTTTAAGAATGTGATTCCGAGGTCTCCTCTTGGGTTAAAGCTGAGATCGAGGCTTTCATCACCTCAAGGAAATCGCGCTCCTTCCGTTGGGGCTCCGCTGCTTGCTCACTTCTTCCACATATATCGTTGTGAAATGTCTAACTGCAATAGACGTCTTTGTTTCTTCCCGTAACGAGTGTAAGCGTGTCCTCAACGAAGCAAAAACCTCTATTTGCTGCTCGAATGAAAGAACGTATTACATCTCGCAAATTCGGCTTCAAGGATTATTGGCGTCTCTGCAAGAGCACACTTAACAATAGCATACCCTCTATACCCCCTTTGTTCAACCAGTTTAAGGTTTTTGTAATGCTTTGCTCGAAAATTCTCATTCAATTCAACGCTCGACTCTTCCAGTGTACCCACAACCGATTTACCCCGTAGAACCGAGGCTCTATTGAGCGATTTTCACATAACCCCGTCATCAGTATTGGGCATTATCTCTAAATTATACCCCCACAAGGCTAGTGGTAGAGACAGGATACCAGCCATTGAAGAAATGTGCGCCTGAACTGGGCCCTGCCCTCTCAAAATTATATAACTACTGCCTCATGAATCTTGTTTTCCAGCCTGTTGGAAATCCTCATTCATTGTTCCTGTCTTTATTAACTCTGTAGACCTTTCTGATCCCTCTAATTACCGTCCTATCAGTCTCCTACTGCTCTTCGTCAAAGTCTTCGAAGCTTTAATCAACACCGATGTGGTAAAACACCTTACATCCTATGATCTGCTCTCCAACAAGTAATATGTTTTCCGCTTTGCCCGTTCTACAGTTGATGTGCTTACGGCCCAAACTGAAATTGTTTATCTAGCAATTCATAATAACGGAGAAGGTCGTGCTGTGGCTCTAGATATCTGCAAAGCGTTTGATAGGGTTTGGCATGCCGGCCTTCTTCGCAAGCTTCAGAGTTATGGAATTTCATGTCGATTGATTTATTTAATGCAATTATTCCTGTCAACTGTCTGACCGTGTACTGATTGTCGTTCTCAAGGGATTCTTCTCCAGCTCCTGTCCCACGAACGCAGGTGTTCCCCAAGACTCTATCCTAGGCCTTAATCTGTTCCTGATCTTCATTAACGATCTTCCTGATGTCATATGTTCCCAAGTAGGCATCTATGCGGACGACACTACTATTTACTCCTGCCACAAAAACAAATCTAGTGTCGCTGAAAAAAAACCAAGCTGGCCGTTTGTCTCGAAAAGGACCTCCAAACAGCTGTGGACTTGGGCAGGAATTGGCTGGTTAACTTTAATATCTAAAAAACAAAACTGCTCTCTATTACTCACCATTAAAACCATTCCTGCCTCTCATTAAAATGTATGATACTCATCTCGACTGTTCTGTCTCACATTGTCTGCTGATCTGAGATGTAGCAAATTCATTGAATCAAAGGCTTCGCGCACCGCAAGGAAATTTGGCTTGCTGTGTTGCGCCAGGAAATTTTTCTCGCCGGAATCGATTCTTCATATCTACGAATCAACCATTCGCACATGCATGGAGTATTTCTGCCATATATGGTCTGGAGCCCGTTCTGTTTGTCTCAAGGCCCATGATAAAATCCAAAGACGGATATGCAATGTAATAGGCCCTGATCTGGCATCAAGTTGCAGTCGCTCTGTCACAGACTAGACGTTGCACATCCTGTCATTTTTACAAATACTTTCACGGTAACAGCTCCGATGAGCTGCTTTCCCAGACTTCATGAATTCAGATCAAGATTAAAATATGAATATATCCATAGTATTTTTATATATATTTAAGAAATCTTCACAGTTACTGCAGTCTATATAAAGAATTGAAAGTGATTAGTATTTAAACCAAAGTTGTTTGACAAATTCTGGTGTTTCTAGTTTCACCCCAAGCAAGCATAGAAGCCACTAGCATGCAAGGGGTTGCAGGGAGTTGGAGCGAGAGGAGTGATAGAGGAAAGGATGAAGAGAAGGATGGGGAATAGTTCAAGGTATCTGGAGACGTCGATTGACATTACATTTGAATAGTTGGAGATTGTAGCTCTCAGGGAAACAAGAAAAGGGGAGGGAGATCCACAGGTGAGAAGTGCGAGACATGAAGCTATTGGAGTAAAAGAGACGGCTACATTTAACAGTTTCGACAGTGAAATGGTGAGAACGAAATGCGAGCCGAGTTGAAAGTTTACATTCATGAAGTCTGGGAACCATAAAAATGGGGTGGATAAAATAAACTATATATGTTCGATACATAATTTTCTGTTCGACTGTTAGAGATGAGGTTTGAGTTAAATTTTAATTTCGGTAATCTAGAAACTCCGGAATTTGTCAAACAACTTTAGCTTAAAATACAAATCGCTTTCAATTCTTTATATAGACTGCAGTAACAGTGAAAATTTCTTAAATATATAGAAAATATACTTTGGATATATTCATATTTTATTCTTGATATAAAACACTTCAGTCGTAATTGGAAAAGACAATATAAAATGTTAGACAGAATTTTATCAGTGTTATTCAATAATGTGTTTGGTTAGTCGACCATATGAATGTAAACGTGCCATTAGATTAATTATTAGGTCACATCGTTTTACTGTTGAACAAGTTAGATGCAACTGTAAGTTCTATTTCTTTTCTTGCACTTCTTTCCCGTGGAAATCTCATTATGTTTCTTGCTTCCCCGTCACCTATTACCTTCAAATATGTAAATGTAACATCAATAGCCATCCTTCTTCTTAAATACAATTCTTTTATTAGTCTCTCTTCCCACAAATGAATTTTCTTTCACTTCTCGTAACCCATTCTGTTTTAGATGCATTATGGCCTGAATTGGAGTTGTAGCAATATGAGTTAAGCTTGTTAAATTTAAAACTTCGGGACCTGTCGCACAACTCGATACGGAATATTTACTTTCGACCGATGGCTATCAGTAAGTCGGAGTCAACTTCGAAGTACAAGAGCAAGAAGCTCAGACAAAAAGAAAGTGAAGAAATGTAGATTAATTACTTTTTCGACGAAGATGACTAGACAAAGGAGACTGTGGCCTATACAAATAGCCATCCCGTAAAAAGGCAAAGAGAAGGAACGAAATAGGCTTCGCAGAACATACAGGGAAGACGGCTGATGGACAGTAATGTAAGTTACTGCCTAAAAAAAAAATCTGGTTTACTGCACGAAATTGTTTTGATCTTCACTCATGGGTAACGATCTCAGCGAGAAATAATTTCTAAACCATAAGCGTCTGACTGAAATAATCTGCACCCAGTCAACTAACCTGGTGTTTGGTTTGAACTGCACCGCAACAGAGCTGAATTTTTGGCGCGGTGACCAGCGTCAGTCTTCGAAACAATGACCTCAGCTGTGAGAATGCGACCGAGGAAAAGAAAAGAAATCCCAGAGAAAATGACTGTTGAAGGTCGACGGGTATGCGACTATATATCAGTCAAACAGGGATTCTATGTAATTCGTAACTTACACAGAAATATTATTCCAGAGCTTCAATGGCTGCAGAGAAATGGCGCACGTATTTACTAGGATTTAAGAGCATTACACATCAATGACACATGCGTGTCATTAGAGGAGGACTCACTTATAGCGAATATAGTGCGGAAAACAGTCGACACAATATTAAAGTCCCGGACGGCAACATTATGCTTAGTTAGAATTAGGAATAAGATAGAAAGAACAACCGCATTACATTGAACAGATAGATTCAAGATATATAAGTAATTTCGCAGGTATATCAGTGACGAATACGTCAGGAAGGTTAAATAACAATAGGATGATACCAATTGTTATTATTAACAATAAAAAGAAACAAACCGGTTTCGACGAGTATGTATAGTGGGTAGAATTTCTCCAAGTGTTAACGTAAATACAGTGTCAAATGGTGGTAGTAATAATACAGATTTCAGTAGTATTGCAGTATCCATTGAATTTAGGTTTCCTCTCCAAAAATTATTAGTAGAAAATAAGGATTTATTTACAGCTACAGATAAAGATCTCGGTAGAAATGATACGGTGAAAATGAGGATCGATACTGGGAACCAGAGTCCAATTAAATAAAACACCTTTCGTACCACTTTGAACCTCCCAGATCAGGTAGATAATGCCGTCGATGTGCTGTTGAATACTAAGGTGATTGAAAAATCACGAAGCCCTTGGTCTTTTCCCCGTCTCTTACCCCAGAAAATGATGGTAAAAAAGGTTTTTGCGTTGTCTACTCTGGGTAGAATGAAATAATTCATCAACGTATCATGGGATTCTGCCAAACAATTCGACACTGAGTCAGAGTATTTGAAAGGTTCCGCCAGTAATGATCCGACGGGTGCATACTTGTGTAGAAGCAAGCGGGAGACATTTTGAACATTTGTTATAAGTTTATTAGTTGAGGTACAACGATGGTCTTTTGAACATAGGTTTATATAGACATTTTATTTTGTTTTGATGTCATAAAACCGCCCCCCTCCCAATGTTTCTTGTATATATATATATATATATATATATATATATATATATATATATATATATAATATATAAGATTAGTGGAATTAGCTACAGCATCCCGGCTCTGGAGTTTCGGAGTTTCGCAAAGGGCCCATATTGCAATTAGTCCGTCCACTCCTCTGGAGATATCAGCAATTGAATGCTTATATTTTTCTTTTACATATGCACTTTTTATTGGGAAAACGTTGATTTTTTTCTTCCATAGTATGTGTTTGTGGGTCTGCGCCTACGCGTACACACACACACACACACACACATATATATATATATATATATATATATATATATATATATATATATATATATATATATATATATATATATATATATGAAGTCGATCATAAATGAAAATGACATATTCATTATTAATTAATCATAGATGAAGGATTGAAATAAATTTCAAATATCTGCATATATTTGTGTGTGTGTGTGTGTTTTCCAGGATAATTTTCGAAGTTATTGAAGATGATCTACAGTCTCTTTAACCCTAGAACACTAACCTTGTGTATGTAGGACCCAGCGGAAATTTTCCTATTTTTAATTACAATTTTCAGTAGCTGATTTTATTAACTAAATAATGTTTTTCAGTTCCTGTTAATGTTAACTCAAAGTACAAAGTTTGAAATGCCAGCATGTAAAATATTTTAAATAAAGATATATAATAAATATTTTTTTCATATTTTCAAAATCGGGTATAATATACCCATGGTTAGTAGTGGTGTAACTTTTATTGACGGTTAGTGTTTTAGGGTTAATTTTCTTCTGGAGTAACAAGGTGCTTCAGAATTTTAACGTACGATTTCATTTTCAAGTCTTCTGTCACTTTTCTTTGAACTGAAACTCCTCTCTCAATTACCAAACGATTTATGGATTGAGTTGGATATTTTCTAATGGATCGCTTAAGCTCTACGTTGAATAGATTAACACTATTTCCGTTTTGACCTTCTGTTTCCATTTTCCTGTCTACTGCTCCCGCTTTTTAAAAACTTATTCATCGTTATCATGAGGGTTCATGAATGGACTTTGAACACGGAAGCCAAGTAACAAATGTTGGCACCAATAATGAAGACCTGTATTATTTTTTTCTCTCAACTTGCTCAATTGAAAAGACAGTGGGTCTAACACAAAACGATTTTGACCTGTTCTTTTTTTGTTGCTCAATATTTGAAAATGTTTTTCAGTGATTCTTTCGACAAATGGTATCAACATGTGTAAATGTCTTATCTGAAAGCATGGAAAAAAGAAAATCAATTATTTTAGTGTTTTTCTAGATATTAGAAATTTTGCGGATGGACAATTATGCTGTATCACAATTTATACAATTTTGCTGTTACACCGAGATATATATATATATATATATATATATATATATATATATATATATATATATATATATATATGATTTTGTAGGTCTAATGAATTGGATCGTGGATACGATTCCAATGTAATAAATTATAACCACGGAATATTAATTTTGAGCCATTTTTATTATATTCTTTTTCTGTCCTGGACATTGAGTTCTACCTGGATTCTATCCCTTTGGGAATATATATATATATATATATATATATATATATATATACGTTCTAACAGCTTGACTGGAAGGGATAATTCCGAGGATGATATAAATTCACGGAGAGCTCAATGTAGACTACAGAGCATAATAATGATTAGAAGAAGTCGGATACTTTGATTATGCATTTCGTTTATAATTTGTATTTTGTGATAACCGATATCTTCAACTCATCAGAACGAATCGTCCGCTGCGATTTTGTGGAGGAGGTTTCGTTCTGATGAGTTGAACATCTTGGTGTTCACGAAATAAAAATTATAAATGAAATGCATAATCAAAATCCCCCTTCTTATTCTCACTATATATATATATATATATATATTTCATATATATATATATATATATATATATATATATATATATATATATATATATATATATATATATATATATATATATATATATATATATAGTGGGTATATAATCGATTTCTACCCCTCAATTTCTAAAGAATTATTAGAAAATAGCTTAAGTTTTGCCAAAATCCACACTGATATTACTGCCGAAGACATAAAAATCATAATGGACTCTAGACAGTCCATGCTAAAACTGAACAACACCACTTGGATTAAAAATGACAGAGACAACTTCGATGTCCCAATGGGATCATTTGATTCAGTTCAAATAACTGACCTAATAGGTATATACATCTTAGATATCCAAAGTAGATTCCTTCACCCTCAAAATATAGGACTATACAGAGGTGACGGATTAGTTGCTGTACCTGATACCAATGGTCCTTTAACATCCCAGCTGCAAAAGAAAATAATTAAAGCTTTCAAATTTCTAGGGTTTAAAATTGAAAGTTCTTTCAACTTAAAAATAGTAAACTTCGTAGCCGTTACATTTAATCTGAACAATAACACTTAAAAACCCTTCCAAAAGGAAAACCAATCACCCATATATATAAATATCTACTCTAATCACCCGAAATGAATAATTAAACAAATTCCAAATACAGTAAATGCAAGAATAAATAAACTCTCCTCTAGTAAAACCATTTTTAACCAAAATAAATCGGAATATAATAAAGCCCTATTAAAAAGTAAATTTAAACAGACACTAAATTATATAGAAAAGTCAGTTAATAAAAAATCCACTAAAGTCAAAAATAGCAAAAGGAAAATTATATGGTTCAGCCCACCTTTTTGTAACCTCTCTAATATTAATATAGGTAAATACTTCATAACATTGATAGAAAAACACTTTAGTAAAAATGCATTTCTAAAAAAGATGTTCAACAAGATGAATTTAAAGATTAGCTATTCTTGCATGAACTATATGGAAAAAAATATTAACTCACACAATAGTAAAATCTGAGAGACCTTCATGGTAATCTAACACAAAATCATAATACAACCCAAATGAAAACATCAACATGCAACTTTAGGACAGGATCAGAGTGCCCCGTTGAAGGAATATGCATGGCGGAGAATACAATATATGAAACAACAATTTTCCCCAAAGAGGGAGGGAAAGCAATACATAGGAATATCGGCAGGAAATTGGAAACACCGACTGTACAACCATCGCCAATCCTTCAAAAATAAATGTAAAAAGAACCAAACGGCACAGTCGAAACATTATTGGGATTTGTTGGAGAGTGGGCTAACCCGACAAATAAAGTGGAAAATAATATCGAGAGCCAGAACTCCAAAGATTTTCAGAGACAGATGCGACTTATGCATGAAAGAGAAAATCCCCATAAACAAACATAAAGATCCATACTTATTGCTAACTAGACACAATGAACTAGTTTTTAAATGCAGACACAAGAAAAACCAAAACCTAAGTAAATACATTGAAAAATAGCTATAAAGGAAGAACAATATTGAATGACCTTTGGTCTTTTTGCTGTTGGAAATATTACTATGCACGCATGAGCGCGAACACATGACTGTATGTATATGTCTATGGTATTGTACTTGAACACTGATATACTTTTTGATGCGTACATGTATATGCGTTTATATGGAAAGAGAGGCATACAAGCGGTTTCTTTTTTTGTGAGTGTGAATGTGTATAACTAGATGGGTACTTATATGTCTTGTCCTAGATATGGGATAGCGGGTAATATATGTGTAGAGATATGTATAATTATACGATTTTGTGTATTCATAATGTAGTTACATATTGATATGGTTTTTGAATGCAGGTATAAGTGGGTGTATGTGTGGACATGTGTAGGTGTATGTATGTGTATGTCTCTCTCTATATATATGTGTGTGTATATATATAGATATACACATGTGTGTGTGTATATATGTATAGATGTATGTGTGGGTGTGTGTAAATATATGTGTGTGTGTATATGTATATGTGTATATGTATATGCATATATATGTGCATATGTATGGATGTACATATGGGCATTTGTGTGTGTATGTGTATATGTGTATATGTATATGGATTTACATGTAACTTTATGTGTGTGTATGTATATATATAGATAAGTATATGTGTATGTGTGGATATGCGTGTAGATATGTGTGTATGTATTTCTCTATAGGTGTATATGTGTAGATATGGGAATATACATATAATTTCTGTGTAGATGTGTGTGCATGTGTATATATGGATTCATAGGTATATAGGGAGATATAGGAATGTAGATATAGATAGGGGTTAGGATATGTGTAGAGGTGTGTATGTGTATGGATTGTAAAAGAAGGACCGAATTTTCTCTTAGTGTTTTATCCAAATTTCTCCTCTAGGATTCTTCAATTGGAAGCGAGTTTAAATAATACGGAGGTAAGTTTTAAATTGGTAATTTAATTTGAATGGAAATATATTACCCTTTAATAATCATTATTGATCATAAAATTATTTAAATTGGAACAACCTTTGATAATTATTAGGTAGGTATCTAAAAACAGTCACGAGTTTAATTTATGAACAAGACTCAAACGAATAGATGTCAACGGAATAATCAACAAGAAAAAAGTATGTGTACGAATATACAGTATATTGTAAAAGAAGGACCTAATTTTCTGTTAGTAATATTTTATCCGATTCTCTCTTCTAATATTCTCCAATTGGAAGTGAGTTTAAATAAATAATACGGAGGTACATTTTAAAATGATAATTTAATTTAAATTGAAATATATTACCCTTTAATAATCATTATTGATGATAAAATTATTTGAATTAGAATAAACCTTGATAATTAGGTATCTAAAAACAGTAACGAATTTAATTTATGAACAAGAATCAAACGAATAGATGTCAACTTAAAAAGCTATAAGAAAAAAGTTTAGGAAAATAAAAAGGATTGCTAGATATAAAATGGATTATTCTTTCAATGTAATTTCTATGATTTTTCCAATCGACTATTTCATAGAAAATTCCCAAAACTCCAACAAACTTCAAATTAAATTCGTCGTAGATTTTTTAGACATTTAGATTTAAATTAAACTCTAACCCCCAAAGATACTCTTTAAAGTAATGCGAAATAACAGCATCTAAGAATTTGAGTGAATCCTGATCTCAGGGACATGATTTATTATTTTATTGTTAACTGTATCTTCCAAATTTAAGTCGGTCCTCTCCCTCACCCCTTACCAATCTATATCTAGATAACATACATTAAGTTAAGCGGCGTCTAGCCTACACAGAGTGGGGTTAAGGATAGGGAATTGAAAATGGTACATCTAACTCAGTCATATCTTCTCTCCCACCTCACTTCCTCACTTCGTTAATTTCACATACGCTTGATGCGGTCCGTGAAAGGTGTGTTTTGGAAATAAAGTCTGATGATCCAGAGACCTTTGAAAGGGTTGTGGTGAAATAACTTATTACATGGAACCTTAAAGTGATCTGTTTTATTCAAACAAATATATATATATATATATATATATATATATGATGTGACAAAGACATATTAGTCTAGTCGTGGTACATAAGTATTTATTAAAAAAGTTCAAAATACAAGTCTGTCCTTTCAATTTTCCTTATTTTGGACCAAGATATAAAAAAACGGCCATATTGCTTCCACAAATATTCAGAAGTATATTTCATGAAATATTTCAGTTTCAATTGAATGCTACTATTTTTATCGAAATATTTTCGATGTCTACTTTTTTATTTTCATTTACCGACAATTCTATTGTTATTCTCTATGATTCCTGCCTTGAGTCTTTCTCCTTTTTAGATTAATGCATTTTTGTCATTGTCCCGTAACTTCGTCCATATTTTTTTTTTTACAATGTACTTTTTTAATTTAAAATTTTTATTTTCATGTTTGTTTTAATAAAAAAAAAAAATATTTTTCTTGTTACTTTTATGTTTTTTGCGTACATGTTTCATTGTAGAATTTTCCCTGGAATGCATAAAAAAACATGTTTAAATAAAAACCGCCAAGTGATGAATATAAATTGAGAGGATATTGAAATCCATTCTTTTTTTCTAGTAAATTCTGTTGATGAACCTGAGGCGTGCTGAGCGTTCACTGATTTATTTTATGTTCTTCGTTTAATACTTGCACACACTAAAACAATTTCTTCATCTATAGGCGAATACACTTATAGTAGATACACACAATCAATAAAGCGCACATACGCACATACACACACACACACACACACATATATATATATATATATATATATATATATATATATATATATATATATATATATATATATATATTTAAGTTATTTGAAGCCATTCAGGGAAGATTAGAACTGTTTTCAAATCCGTTCTTGTTGGGTCAATGACTTTTCCTTAAACAAGCTTATGCACACACACGCGCGCACACACACACTTACACGCACACAGAGGTGCGCGGGCTCGTTCGCATACGTATATATAAACATAGATACATACACACATAAATCATCACTTTGTCTGGATATACGTTGAAATATATAATTTAACATACGATTTTCTTTTTGCATCCATACGCACACACAAACACACACAAACACACACACACACACATATATATATATATGAGTGTGAGAAAGAGGCAGTTGTAAGACAGATGTGTAATAAGCAGAGTAAAAGAGCTGCATACACACCCAAACAAAATGACAAACACACCTATATATATATATATATATATATATATATATATATATATATATATATATATATATATATATATATATATATGTATGTATCGGCGTAGTGTTTTGAGGGTATGGCTATATTTATTTCTTATTGATTTAAGTCGATGTATGAAACGAACGTAAAAAAAATGATATTCTCCAATTTATAATGTGAAAAGAGCGCTGTATTAAAAATGCATTTTTGTCTATGTGTATTTAAAAAATATTGTGAAATAAAAACACTTATGCAGAAAAGCATATGAGTAATTTTGGGAGACATTTGTAGATTTCAAATTTGAAAAACAGTCTTTTTTTGTATTGAACACTATTCTTGGCGTTGACTTAGACACGCTGATATATTTTTGGGTAGAAAAAAAAATCAATTTAATGTGTTGCTCAAATGCATTGACACCAACAACAAAACAAATACTGAAAAATAAAAGATAAATATAAAATGGTTTATATTGATATTCATGATAGACAAAAACTCACAAACTCCATCGAGGGTAGATTCATCAAATACGTATATCTGTCACATCTTATGACTTTTATTGAATGGAATTATGATTTTAGGAACGAGAGGTTTTATAATGTAAACATATATTGATTAGCATTTTTCTGATATACTTTCATGTTTATCTATCGAAAATATATCACATTTTAAGAAAATGATTTAGCCCTCTCTGTACCAATATAATTCTTAAATATATGTCTCCGATTTTGGGACACACCCTTGGTTGCTTTCGGAGTGGGTTGGAATAAGATTTATATCCCAGATTTAAGAAAATATTCTATGATACACTCAATGATAGTACTGAATAAATCTTATGCTCTCCCAATCTGTTCATTTCTATTATAATAATGTTTTCAGTAGGACTAATATTCGGCATTGATGCTCTACCGTTCCTTTCAAGATTAACCGTCAACATTAAGAGGATTTCCGTCGTCCGACTCGTCCAGCAGCATCCACACTTCTATGAATTCTGCTCACGGCTTTTCCGAAGTAGCCTATGTCTTTACAGTCATCGGGATGGAGATCCCGATGACGGAATGCGATCGGGTAACGACTACGATTACTACGATTCTACTTTTCCATCATTAGTAGCTGTTAGTCTTAAACATCCCTTACGAATGAGTTCATTGGTTTGGTTTGGTTTGTTTCGTTTTACGGCATATCATCCTCAATGAGTTATTTAATGCCGTCAAGATTTTTGTTGCTGGAAATTTTTTTTTTCAAAAATGTATAACTGATAATTTTCCCCCAAAATATATTGATGGTAATAATGTATTGCTGGTAATATTTTTTTTACATAGTATTTTATTTTACACTTTCATAGTTTTTCGACCCAAGTTTGGGGGTTAACTATTTATCCATTGCTGGGACCCTAACAGGTGCTACTAGCCCGGTCATGATGGACCTGGGAACATCAGCAATTAATTGGTGGTTCCACGCTCCTCAAATTCTGATCAGGGGCCTTGCTGTTGGGCGTAGATTTGATTTCACTGATTAAAAGTTCAAGCCATAAATAATAAAGTATCATCTAAGAGAAAAAAATGCATCATTTGAAAACTAGTTGTTTCAGCGAAAAAAGAAATGGGCATTTATGATGAAAATAAAAGCAAAAGGACGTGAGAAAGTTTCTGACACTTGGAACCATTTACATCCTGACCAACGCCGAGAACGGATGTCTGATTTGCATCACATCAGTATTTTAGCTGGTTATCATAGTATGTTATTTGTTTCTGCTATTCATGTGCTTGAGCGATTATTCCGTCAAATCAAATCTATATTTAGCCATGTTTCCATGAACGTTATATATTCTTGTTTTTATCTAATGCCCACGTCTTTGTTCTACTTATGTAGTGCCTACTCGTGTTCAGTAGTACAATGTCCTAAGCTACTTAATCTTATGTCATTTACATTTGTTAGACAATGAACGAACGAGGATGTCACGGTGTAGATTTAGTACTGATTTCCTTTTTTCGTTAGAAACCTAAAGTCGGGTTGTCAGCAAAAGAAGAAAAAAAGTAAGATGGGACAACGAAATAGAGATGTTAACGTCAAACAAGGACAGAATATTAAATATCTGCGAAATATTAACAGAAGATGAAAAATGTAACACCGAAATCCAAACACGCATTGCATTAGCGGAGATGCATTCCAAAAGTTAAAAGAATTATTTAGAAACAAGGAAAATGGTGGTGGAATATTATGTAATAACAATCCTCCAATATGGCAGTGGATACTGGCCAATATATCCTCAGATGAGGAAAGCAGAGGCAGCCAAAATATGTTTCTCCAGATGAATACTAAGAATTTCATAGCAACCAGGTAATCTTAAAGAAAATTGCCACAAAATGTGCAGAGGTAGCTGGAATACCTTGTACTTATAGTGAGGGGATGAAAATATCAAATCTCACAGAGCATATCGAGGGCATGAGATACAGGGGTAAACAACGAGCTGTTTGGTCCATTATTTGAATGAATATAGAACGAGGTTGCGGAGAGGGTTTGCACTGTGAAAAATGTAGGTGCTAACTGCTACAAGTGATAGAATGGTGTGGAGATCCATGATTGCACATGTTCTGAAAGGAAACGGCACCTAGCCAGAAATTCTGATGAGCTTCATGAATTTGTTTATCATCAGGATCATCATTAAGTAACCGGGTAACCCAAGGTTAGAGAGTATCCCACGGGGTTAAGAGGTTATAACCTACATAAAAAGAGAGAGAGAGAGAGAGAGAGAGAGAGAGAGAGAGAGAGAGAGAGAGAGAGAGAGAGAGAGAGAGAGAGAGAGAGAGAGAGAGAGAGAGAGAGAGAGAGAGAGAGAGAGAGAGAGAGAGAGAGAGAGAGAGAGAGAGAGAGAGAGAGAGAGAGAGAGAGAGAGAGAGAGAGAGAGAGAGAGAGAGAGAGAGAGAGAGAGAGAGAGAGAGAGAGAGAGAGAGAGAGAGAGAGAGAGAGAGAGAGAGAGAGAGAGAGAGAGAGAGAGAGAGAGAGAGAGAGAGAGAGAGAGAGAGAGAGAGAGAGAGAGAGAGAGAGAGAGAGATTTGTGATGTCTTCCTCTAATGAGGCTATTGTAAATTCTTCCACTTACTATAAAGTTAGTAGGAAAAGTAAGTCTCGGGAGAACAGTGATAAACTGAACGTTGGTCAACCGACACACACTCCCAAGTCGTGTAACACACTTCTGTTGTATTTACTGTTCAATACAGTATTTATCTCCAACCTCTTGTTTTGTTATTCCTTAACCAGTTACATACAGATAGTGGGCGCAATGTGAAAGGTAATGAACCAGATTGTTATGAGAGAAGATGTACTGTTTCTAAGAATGTATGTTGATAATAATCCATAACGGAGGAATAAGAATATATAATGAATATACAGAAGATATATTACAATTTGGACAATTTTGATGCGTCTATGTTGAAATTAATCGGGATCAAGCTATAGTATCGAGAAGGGATCAAATAATTTTTAGTGAATACCTAGAAGAAAAAAAAAAAACTAATCGATAATGAAAGATAAATTAATTTTAGAAGCATCTCGATTTCAATGAATTTCTCACCGAAGTGCCATTGTGTTTTCTCTGTCTCTTCTACAAATAATTTCATGGCAACTACTTTATCCGTGATGCATGAATTTAAGCGTGCTACTAGATTGTCATTTAGGGCCCACCCGTTTACGGATGAAATAACTAAATACAACCGCCACTCATACTCCAAAAATTTATTTTCTCGCACTTCCCGCCTGTGGGACTCCATTTCTTTTACTTCCTTCTTTGATAACAACATTCTTCGATAATTTAAATACAACATCAAAAACCTTCTTGTATCTCTTTGTTGAGATGTTGGGTGTTTCCGCGTGCGTGTATTGAAATAAGGACAAAGACATACGTAGGGAAAAATACTGGTATATCTGAAGAGGTATTTACAACAGAGAGATTAGTAGTCAAACGAACGCAGGTTAGTCAGTAACAACCAGAAAGAGTATAAAGTCCAACTGTATCTTCCGGTAGAGAGACGGAAGTGTGATGGTCACCTGATCTTTCAGAACTCTATAGAACTGTCCTATTGGTAGTAGAGAGATCAGTCCATTCTGATGAGAAGGAGGGTGGCCCCAACACACTTTGAATCCTATTCATCTTTTGTTCTTTGCTCAAACTTCCCTATATTCAGTGTTTTCTCTCATTTTTACTCCCTGTAACCCCATTCCTACTAGTACCATTCAGGTCTTGCTTGGGGTGAACTTATTTAAAAAAAAGAGAAAAATGAGGCATCAGTGAAATCGAATGAAATCTACTTATTGTCAGATTTTGGCGTGTGCCTTAAATAATGGTCATGTACTACTTTCCACTTAGCGAGAATATCGTTAAAACGTAACCTGGTCGTTAAGTGGGGATAGACTGTAATTCATTACGCAAGCAGCAATCATTGCATTCATCAACAGTCGCTGAAAATTCTCCCTGCACTGCATGCAGTAGCGTAGGTAGCAGAACCACAGAGAAATGGCATGGCGTTGATAATTACTCATTAACGATGCAAATGTGGAAAAAATTGTACAGAAGAGCAAGGGTTTGATTTAATTTTCCGCTTCCTGAAGTACCATGGGAAATTCCTTGCTAATGCGCAGATAACTTAGTTAAGGCTTACTCAATAACGAAAATTTATTTAATAGGCTAGTAACAAGCAAATTAACAATTTAAGATTATTGAACTATCGAACATTGGGAAAAAATCAATTGCCTCAGAACGAAAAGAGAATAATGCAAACATCATTATTTTATAAGGACAACAGAATGAATAGGTTTACTGACGTAAAAGGTTCAGTAAAAAATGGCCATTGTATAAAACATGCATTATAAATATAAAAACGAATTAATAGTTAGAAATAAATTAGGAGACATTTTTAAGAAATCGAAATATTCTTGATCTGATAAAATTTCCTGCCTTAAAGAATCACCGTTGCGTGCTGTTGTTTTAATCGCTATGAAAGAAGAGATTCAAATATCGAAGTTATAAGAAGAATATTATTCAATTTGTTACATTCGGTGCGTAAATTGAACATTATTTTTCTTTAATGAGATATGCCGTCGAACAAGTTATATTAATTTCTTAATTAATCGCCAATAATGATTCTCCACGCGGACTGAATTAACATCAAATTAGAGTGCACATTGCACTGGTTGGTTTTGCTTATAGAAATGGACTCGACTATTAGATGTATGTGTGAGTAGGGCAAGTCGATTTCAGAACAGTCGTGTTGAATTCAGTTTCAATGTTCGAGTTTTTCATTATAATTATGGACATAGAATATTTTTTTCAATACTTTTCGTTTTTTAAGAAAACAAGATTAAGTTTAGATTCAAATTTTGAGCGTTCGAATTTCATGCCGATGATCAGTGAAAAACCTTGTAATTCATTTTTATAAAATTTATAAGTGAGATATATGCAGTTGGTTTGAAATTAAAACGACATAATAAATTCCATAATCAACAACTGTATATATTCAACATTATCCACAGAATAAAGCAACAGTCGACAGAAATACAGAAAGTTGCAATACAACAATTACTGCAAAGTGCTTTTACCTTTGCTTCAAGAAAATTATTTTCTCAATACTGAAGTCCGATGAATTGGAGGTGAGTGAAAAGTCTACTAAAAATATTGTTGATTAGATAAGTAAACATTTATTCATACTTAATTAGCTATGTTAATTTGCAAGGCCAATTTTAAAATTTCATTCAAATTACAACACAAAATATAACAAATTAAGGGTAAATTTTCCAATATTTTTTTTTATTACTATTTCACAAGTAACGAGCCCCCAAAGAAGAGATTAAAAACACAGTCCTCATATATGAAGTGACACAGTGGTGAATTTTGATTAACCTCTCAAAGAATTGATTTTGTGACCCTGCATTTGCTGAAGTTTTTTTCTAATAATAAACTTCAAGAGGTTCTGATGAATGGAATGACGTTGGAATTTCAGAATTTATTTGCAAGGTGTGGAAAGAGCAGTAAAATTAAGTACTGAAGCTTCACAATTTATATATGGAAAAGAAACCGGGCACAAGGACATTATTACTAAATCATTTTGCTATCAAATAAGACATTCATTTACTTCAAACGGAAATTATTCTGAACAGTTTAGCTATATTATTATGTATTATATATGTGTGACGTCGTCCCCCGGTCGCAGCGCCGACTGTGACGTTCTATCCTGATCTACCACGGCGCCAGTTTTGACGTCACTAAACAGCACCAATTGTGACGTCTTCGCCGCGGCGTCAGCTGTTCGCTCCTCGCTGCTCCGTCCGGGTGTCGCTGCTCCAAACGTGACTCGGTGATTCGGGTAGGAATCTGGTTAGATTGATACCAGCCTCGCCGTTCCCAACCTGCTTCCAACGCCTGGTTACCAGGGTAACTGCACTGATCTCCAGTCTGCCTACCCACGTTGTGAATTGATCTTAGACAGACGAGATCAAACATGGGTTGGGGCCGTAATGCAAGCTGAGTTCAACGGGGGTGATAACACACAAATATGTATAAAATAAAATAAAATGAAAACTCACAAAGTTCAAAGTATCAAAGAAAAAGGTAACAAACTTTTTATGTCTAGTTGTTCGGTACATAGGACTGTGTCTACCTCCCGACCCGTTCTGTGGATTGTGGCACGACGCTTTCGCTAGGCAAATTTTAACGCTTCAAGTTGTCTGCTCTCTAAGAAATTTGTGTTTCCGTGTGTCTTTGGACGAAAGTCGAAAAACTTATTTCTGTGGTCTGGTTCTAAGTCGATCTTCAAACTACTTGTTCTTGGTTGAAGAAGAGTCCAAAATTTTGCGTGGATCTGGTCAGCTATCTTGAGGCGGTTTCAACACTGGGCACTCATCTCTGCCGTCGGTGCGCGAACTAACTCTGCCTGCAAGAGTCCAACGAACTTCTCGCCAGGGTCCGAACTCTTTTCTCTGCCGTCCGGGGCTCAACTCTGGGCACTCATCTCTGTCTGCCGTCCGGGGCTCAACTAACTTCTTCTCGCCAGCTTGGGTCGAACGAACTCTGTACTCAGGGCCAAACGAACTGGTCTCTTCTGCCCGCTTGGGGCGAACGAACTCTGCCTGCCGTTCGGGGCCGAATTGATTTCTGTCGGTTGGGGTCTCGCTTTTATTGACGCCGACAAAAACCGGGGTGGGTCTGTTTGGCGTCGGGGGTTCTTCGATAATTCTAAATACGTATCCACCCTTCTTATTTCTGGTTAGGGATTTTCCACTCTTTTCCATTTTTGGTAACTCTTTTCTCACTCCCACTCTCTCACCATGCTTCTGAGGGGCGTGCACTGCCTTCCCCACTTCTTCGTATCGGCTTCTCATACTTACACTCTGAATAGAGGCGTCGACTGATTTTCTTCGTGCGTCACGTGACCACTCTCGGCCAATGAGGTCCTGGTCGGGTATCTTTCCTCCTCCTTCGTGCGTCATGTGATCCACTTGGCCAATGACGTCTTAGTCGGGCGTGAACAACCCGTGTCTTTGTTTTGGGAAAGAATTACCTTGCTTAACTAAAAAAAAATGAATTAAATCGCCCTTATCATGAGCGGCCGATGTGACAACTCTCGGTTTCAACACGTGGCGTTTGTCAAGCAGTTTATCGCTAATTGGACATGGCCTAAGAAAGAAATTATCCTCCAAGATCTCAGCCAACTTGGCGTCTCCAAAGCAAAAATAAAAATATTTCATTTTCCTTCGGCCCATGTGTTGATAACAAAAATCTTTATTATCGCAGGGCAAAAGTCTATTCTGTCAAAAGAAAAATCTTAGCCAGTGAAAAACTACTTGTGTGGGATTTAATTCTCCACACCCAGTCAAGACTGTCTGTGTTTCGTCAATGTTCAAAAATGGGTTTCTTCTTTTGGTGACATCCATTGATAACACAATTCCATTTTTCGTGGATAAGCGGAAATCGGTCAACACTTGTTCGTAGGTGACCTAGATATTTTCGACATTTGATATCTATCAACAATAACCCTTTTCTTCCTTATTCTCGTCTCTTAAACCGTGTGTGTGTGTGTTCGCCTATGACCCGTCTCGTATTACTTTTTCTTTCTTTCTTCTTCGTTTTCTCTTTCTTTCTCACAAATCGCCTGAATGCAAAGAAAGAATTATTCTTAAAAACCTAAAATATTTTTCGGCCTTAAATAATCCTCAAATGGTTGATAAACCGTAAAAAGCAAATCATATATCTATAAATATTTCTTTCAAATCGCCAGGATGCATGGTGCCACATATGGGTTTTACTGCGATTTCCAATGAAAAAGGCAAATTTAAAACGTTTTTCTTATAATTTGGACCCAATATTATGTTGTTATATACAATGTTTTGTATATTTCGAGTTTATTAATTATGACCTAAAAAATTAGTTATGATCTTAGTCATTGATTAACCTTTTTGTAATATCTTTTGCAATTTTTACCGTTTTCGCTTATCGAATACGATAAAATAATACATATTTTGCATGTGTTTAATAATTAAAATTCTGGTTTCAATATATTTTTCATTCAATGTATACAAAAACTATCAACTTTATTTGGATTTATTCTTGATATAGTAAGGTTTTGAAGTGAGTGTATAAGCAAAACGTGCGGAAATTATTTATTTCTGTACATTTTTCAGACGATCCTTGAAAGCGAATGCTCAAGAATTAGTAAAAGACATGAATTTAATTTTTGGTGTCGCTGTTTATTCCAGCAAACCCTGCTTTTCCACAGGGCGCAATTTTGATTTTCTAAGCGAAAAATCAACTTGCCTTAATATATGTGGTAATTGCTATGGAAAACCTTAATTTTAATAATGTTGTTGCGACAATCATTGAACGTGGACACGATTTAGCAATGTTTAAATGCAAAATGCGTTTTGGAGTCAATGTTGATTTACTAAATCAACTCGTGTAACTTAGGTAATATTTTATTTTTAAAAAATGCTGTCGAACTCGTTTTTATCAATTTGTTAATCGCCAAAAGCATTCGACATACTGTTTGAATTAAAATGAAATTTGTGACAATACTAAACTGGATCGATTCGCTTTCTTACACTTGTAGAAATCGTCTCTACTACACCATATTTTTGGGATGTAAGTAGTAGAGATTTACCTGTAGCAGTATAGCTGTGGTAACAGTTGGTCGGGGACAGGATTATAGAATTTCTTGAATGCAGAATGATAATCGGGATTAAAGAAAAAGTGAGGGTGTTAATCTGAAAAAGTGTTGAAAAAGACTCCAGCTTGTTCTCGAACAACGGTTACAAGAGTATATCCGGGATGTAATTGTTGATACACATCAGTAGCATGGGATAAAAGACAGTCCGCACAGATCTTTTGAGGAATCATTATTTTCTAATGTTGCGTTAACGATATTTTTCTACTAATAAATAGTAGATCATTGAGACAGAGAAAAAAAAAGAGAAAAGAGAAAAAAAAGAGAAAAAAGAAAAAAAAAAGAGAAAAAAAGAGAAAAAAGAGAGAAAAAAGAGAAAGAGAGAAATAGGAATCAATAACGGATAGAATATGTATATCCCCGAATAGAGGAAAAATGACAAAAGATGCGTCCTTTTACTACTTTAACAAATCTACCTAAATATACTTACCATAAGAAGGGAGTTTTTAGCTCATACGCATATTTTCTATACAATGTTTCCAAGTGTTTTAAATAAATGGTTAATATAGGTATATGTGTATGATATGATAAGACCAGTTAATAATGCGTATATATATATATATATATATATATATATATATATATATATATATATATATATAAACTCTTAGTGAATAAATTTTTCTTTAACTAAGTCAGCAATTACACATGTTTGTATAGAACCTTTCATTAACTGGTGAGAAACAGCGCAAAACGACCTAATTGGCAAAGTGTTGTGGAGTAGTTTTTCACAAGGGAGGCTTGTATTTCAAGAAACCGTCCTAAATTAGGTTCAACGTACAAAACGTTAGGAACTTGAAAATAAGTCTTGACACAGCAATCTAGTTGTGATAGTTGGTACTTCAATGTCCGATATCGTCTGATGCGCTAAACACGATATTTATTCATACAAAAAGTACAAATTTTGGCACAAGGCCGAAAAGGGGAGGGGTAGAGGCTGGTCAACACTATCTTATACATAGCTAATCAGATTCACGACCCATTCATACATTACAATGTACTCATTCACCACAAGAACTCATCCATCACCATTCAATCATCCATTCATCATAATACCACATCCTCTCAAGGGGAACCTACAAAAACGCGCCCCACGCCATAAAAATTTGACGAAGATAGACAATATACATAAAATTCTAATAATGATAAAATGAGAGTGGAGGGGAGATGAACCCAATAATAAACTAAAATCAAAACAAAATGCAAACTAAATATAATTGATGTTAGTAGGGACCGTCCAACCCTCAAAACAGAGGGTCCGCTGTATTCTGCCCAGAGGACAGAATCAAGAGGCGCTCTCGCTAAGGAAGTGAGAAAAGGATAAAATATTATGCGGGAATGGGAAAGTATAAAGCTGACCCAGCCGAGATGAAAGGGGACCAAAACAAACTGGGGAGGTTGGGAATCTCGACTTGGATCATAATCAAAGAGGAGCCGGGATACAGGCCAGGACCAACATTTACTCACATTAACTAGGTACACTGAAGCTTGTCTAACCTAACCAAGGGGAGGGTTCCACAGGAAACCACCCCGATGTGCCATAGATTGACCTAGAAGAGAAAATCAAGGCTAGCCCCGTTCACACGAACCAAGCTCGCCTCTTTTACCCACCTTTCGCTAAAGACTGTCGAATGCAATCGTTTTCTATCAGTTCTAATCTTCATCTTCAGCTGATGCTCAAAGAATCGGATCAGATCCTGATGAGAAAGACGATCACCTCGCAAGATTTCCTCCTTCCTCATCGTCCAAATCACCATTCGAGCCGTGGCCAGCAGCGTCAGAAACACCATCCGTTTCACACCGGAATACGGGGGCGACACATTGTCACACGCGTATGCGCGATCAATGGACACAAGCTGTTCGGGAGCGAGACGAGCCGTCAGCTCGCCGACATGGTCCTATAAGGGGTGGATCCGCGGGCAATGGCAGAAGGCGTGCTAAGACGTTTCCTCTAAACCAAGGACACACCATTCACAGTCTGGCAAATCCGCCAAGCGCCATATGAAAGCCTTGTCATTGAGAGGCAGCCGATTCCGAGCCAATCGCCAGCTAAGCGAAAACTCAGGGTTACTGAGGTAATCCGCCGCTGGCGCCAAGATCAGTAAGGAGCGAAAGAAACCTCCTCCGACAAATGAAAGCGTATCTCGTTCAAAAATGGATCCTTCGCGGACCCTCCACTAATTCCACGATAGAAGACCTTCCTAGGCTGAGAAAGGTCACTGGACCGGGGAACGGCCATCAAGGCCGACCGACACTCGCGAAGGAAAACCGATTGATCCCGGGGTTTACGACGGCGCTGAACCCGCGAGATGGGGGCACTGATGGTAAGGCCAGGGAACGCGTCCCTAACAATCCCCTCCAGAATCGGATCCCCTCTAGTCAATTCGCGGCGTAGGAAAGCCAACCTAGAGACACGGATGTGACTCCACAGGTGCGGCATTCCCAGCACTCCCCCCCATGACACGGACGTTTAGTGCAGACAAGTTTGTCGACCCGATTCCCGTGTCCCCTCCATAAAATGAAGGATAGCGATCGCTCGAGCGCCTTCCTGTGGGTCTTACAGAGACAATTGATAAAGAATCAGGGGGAAAATGTATGTAGCACACACCTTCACGGACATCCTCCGTCGATTCCAAGTCTGACCGGCAGAATCGACATTTGCTCGTACTTCAGACAAATTCTTCTCCAGCTGGAGGTCGGGCCCAAACCACAATCCAAGAATGAGGACAAGACCGTCCGTCCAACCGAAGCGACCCCCTTCCAGGCACCTAACCGCAAGCCGGACAACTTGTCGCGGTTTATCTTGGTCCCTGTCACCTTCTCGTACCGATCAAGCGCCTTCTGCACCGCCTCAATGTCGCTGCGAAACGACACGAACGCAGATACGTCATCGGCGTACGCGGAAAACCTTGCTCGAGACCTTCTAGGTACGGCGATTCCACGTAGGACCGGACTGCACGTCTCGTTCTTCAGTCGGCGAAGGAGAGGCTCCAACGCCAAAGCATAAAGAGAGGCGACAGCGGACAACCCTGACGAACCGACGTAGACAGCACAAAAGCGTCCGACAACCTTCCGTTCACCTGTACCACAGCACTGGGGAGCGATACAGGAGGCTAATCCAACGGCAGAAGTTGGGTTCGAATCCAGCGGCATGCAGGACAGTAGCAAGGTAGCGATGGTCAACCCTATCAAATGCCTTGGACTGATCTAAATTGATCAGCGCGGCTTCGTCGTCTTTTACACCCTCTATTTTGATGTTTATGCTGCTCTTGTTGCTGCAGTTTTTTTTGCTGTTTCGAATGCTGGTGTTTCTGTTGATGTTGCTGAGGAGGTTGCTGCTGCTGAAGCTTCTCTTGCTGCTGCTGGGGTTTTGTTGTTCTTGTTGCTTCTCCAGCCGCACTGGAGGAGAGGGTGGAGATGCCACTTTTCCCCTTTCCTCACTTCCGTCCAGGCTCCCAGGCCAGCCTTTTCCTTTGTTGGTGCCACCTCTGTCACTGCTGTTGCTGCTGCTACTGCTGGAGTCTCTTTGTAGTCTGCTGGGCCTTTTTTCCGGGGCACTCTTTTGCCATGTGCCCCCACCGCACCACACGCCCAACAACACGGCTTCCTACCTCCACTACCACCAGTATCTTTTCTCCCGGCAAAAAAAATACATTTGGTTTGTCCCGAAGTTGTCCCTATCCAGGACCACCTGGAGCACCATGTCTCCCATCGCTATGCCTGACTTGCTTCTGAGCGCACTAACTTCCTCCACTTGGCCGAATTTGGCGAAAAACGCTCCTATTCTGTTTTGGGTAATGTCGACAGGAACGCCGTGGACAGCAATACGCGTCTTTCTCGTCTCCATGTATTGCGTTTGGAGGCGCAAGTTTGTTGTGGACAAGATGTTTCCGACCAGCTGCTTCGCCTCTTGTTCCGAACCAAGCAGAATGACCCACATGGCATTGCTTCTGCGGGCTAACATTTTGGGGGTAATCTTGATGGTCTTTAGGGCATCCTCTACATTGTCTCTGCTGACTCCAATCAGTCTAGGGTTTTCACATCCGATGTCAGCAGAGAGATAACTTTGACCTTGATAGCGTCCAAGGACTCCAGAATTGTGATAAACTCATTCCCATTCACGTACTCTTCGTATTTCAGCCGTTGTTCTTCGTAATACGAAGAGTCTTTTTACTTCGGTCTACTCTGGGACCAGGCCTGTGTCTTCGCAGGTGACAAATTTTGAGTTTGCACCGGCGGTGATTCCGTTGGTGGAGTCAGGTTTACGTTTGTGCCGTCGGCCATTTTGGCCGCGACCAAACGAAAATAACTGTATTCTATTTTTAAATTTTTCCTTTTCAACTTTTGTTCTTTTCTTTTTTCGTTTTTTTTTTTTTTCCAAAAAGTATAAACCGAAAATAATACGAAAGAAAAAACGTGGGCAACCAAAGATAATTCAAACAAATAAATATTAAACCAAACAAACAAAAACAATGGGCAGGGACAAAGAAACAAACCAATGGGGAGGGGAAAAAATTGCAAGAAAGGAAAAAATGGAATAAAAACAAAAAAAAAAGAAAGAAAAGAAACAGAAACACAAATAAAGTAAAACTAAAGACTTCAAAAAGGTTTTAGAAGCTTAAAACTTAACTGTACTTCAATGCAAGAAATTGTCCAATTTGTCAAAGCAAACTTGTCCAATTTGTAAAAAGCAAGAACTTCCAGCCGCTAGACTGGTAATTCGACGCGCTAAACACCACTCAGCCGAACTGGCGACCGCTACTGCTACTTATTGTCTATGGGAGAGTCCATTACCATAGAATAGGTAGTATAACACAAAGTGAAGCCTAATTCGTGAATGTCCTGACGTGGCCTATTTTGAAAGGTTTTGTTATAAATCTTGAATTAAGTTATGGTGTTATTCAAACGAACAGTAATGTGACTGATTATTCTTAAAATTGTTTTTTTTTTAATAAAATGATGGCAACAAACTGCAAAGTCAAAATACTATATCAAATGACATTTTAATTCAAAACTTAGTGTTCATCACATTATAATCTGTGAAATTTTTCCATGCAATTTTCACAATAATATTGGTATAAAGCAACTGATGTTGGTAACATTGTCAGGTATCTATATATGCATCAGTTTCAGGTTATATATGACCTTTTGAAAACTTACTACTACTAACTTGATTGCAGGGTGTTATTATTTAATATTTTTTGACACAATACAAAACCAAGAACCACAGACGGTCGAGGGATACTGAATGGCGTTTTTGATGAGAAGATAATAAGTGCAGTGTATGAGGAAATGTAAAAAAGACAAAGGTCAGCCCTAAACTAGATTGTAGTGATCGACGAAAGTCTGTTCTACAAAGTTATGATTCGTTTGAAAGAAACACCCGCCTGACTAGTGGAATATGAATGAAACGAGGACGATTCGTCCGAGTATACGTGGCATAGTGAGCTTAGCTGAGTAGGTCAGAACTGGTAAAATTTAACAATGTAGTTTAAGCCAACATTTGCCATGGAAGTTGTGTCACCGATTCTCTGCTTAAGTTCCATTAGGCTTGCAGGAAGACGGGGATATATAGTCCTACCCTTTCACGTAACTTCATAGAAAAAGATCACTATGTGTTTTCAGTTGAACGCGGTGGCCATTTCAACAACACACTGTCATTATCACTGGCACGTGCGATCCACCTTCTTCGTACATTCTCATTGAGATAAGTCGGAACCAAGGCACTGGAGAATGTTACCCAAGACATGCTACAGCGTGCTTGACAGGAGCTGAACTAATGACTTGACGTGTCTTGTGCCACATGTGGCGCGTATATTGAGCACGTGTGAAGCTTTCTGAAATCGGTTATATAATCTACATCACTTTGTTTATCTTGTTCAGACTTTGATAAATATTGTATAGTTCAACAGCCTATCTAATTTTGTTTTCCTGAGACATGTAGTTACTCAGATTTTCCCATTTTAAATTGTTTTGATTCTTAGGAAATACTATATTTTATGCCTTACAAGGGCCACGTGATTTAAATATTTTTCGTCGTGTGTCCAGCTTTGCATGATTTACATGCTGGTTGATCTTCAGTCTTCAGCGATTATAATATTGAATTAGAGCTGTACCAATCAGAACAAAAACTTAATAAGAAGAAATCCAATAATTTTTCGCATTCAGCTTTGCAATGTCACCTACTTTGACGATATCTATATTTTATTGCCTACAATGCTTGCTCAAGCATTAATTCAACTCCTTATTGCGGTTTTCAAAGTGATGTTGTTTAACTATATCTAGGAGTGTTACGACTTTTAAATAAACGATCAGTTTCATCTGTGTAGCTCTTCATCTCTAAATATTGCCGTCGAGAATGAACATCGTCTAAATTGCAAGACTACGAGTGGGATAAATATTAACTTGTTTGTCTGGTTGAGCATTTCCTGAGAGGTGAGAGTTCTAACGGCATTGGATGCAGAATACGTCTGGCTTTTTCGTAAATCTAGGTAAGCTTGTAAGTAACAAATTATATACTTTTGTTATTATGCTTACATAGAGATGGTAGTTTGATTTCAAATCTTTTGTCAAAATACTTAATATTCTGCTTCAGTTCTCTCAATATACTCGTCTAACAGAAAATACTTCAAATTATTCATTTATGATTAAAAAAAAAAACGAACTACTTAAAATATAATAATCTGAATACATATAAATATATAGCAATAAATACATATATACCTACGTTTGATGTGCCACTAGAGTTTCGTCGGTTACCCAACTCACCAGGCACGAGATATAAATTATTGCTTACTTTTAAAAAGTATACAGATGCTTATGTTATGTAAGCTGACCCATAGTTCAGAATCAAAATAGCACAAAAGTAATACCGAGGTTTAAGTGTAGGAAATAAGGTGTAGGTATGAGTTAATGATAGAGCCCCCCCCACCCCCCCAGAAACTGAAGTACGCTTAAAATTTAAAATTTGAACGCTGTTCGTTTGACTTATTAGAGGGAGATAATCGGTGTATTATCCGAAATAAAAGTGAGCGAAAAAATAAAATTTGAAATTAAATTTAGACGGAAAGAGGGTTATTCAGGATTACAATATTTTAAGAGAAACATCTCGTGTCCGATGAGTTGGGTAATCGACGAAACTCGAGTCGCACATCAAACGTATGTATATATGTATTTATTGATATACATTTCTTACCTCTTTCTAATCTCATTGAGCAATATTATGTCTACACCTCTTGGCTAAATTGGCAATTATTTATTTGCTTGTCAGCGTATGCACGCGTATACGGTCGCTAATATCTAGTTATCTCATTTATTTAACCCTATAGCTATATATTAATATATACACTTATATTACAGTAAAGCGGTGTAAAGAGCAAAGACAAAGAAAATTATTTTTACAAAATCTAAAGTGGTGTATCAAAAATATAACAAACAAGAAAAAAGTAACAAACCATTCATCTTTTCTTGCCGTTCAGAACTCAGTCAATGAAAAAAATGTGAGAGACGGAATTAATAAATGAGAAAAAAAAAAGAGAATCCGCATTATACATCACAGACAAATTATATTTAGACACATCAACCATTTCTTTCTGAGGGAAGGCTGCTTAGACTTAATATAATTATTATTCAAAATCATTTATATCAATTTGATATTAATTGGTATTTTCATGTGCCTGTATAGTTATTCATTATTCTGTGCTCATTATTTTCCCTATTTACAGTTTCGTATTGGATTCATTCATCATCCTTACAATATCTTTGCTACTAATGTCATATTTTTCTCATCATAACTTTCTAATCATTGAGGTAATCTCGGTCGGAATTACGAACACTACTGGAACATGGATGAATCACTATTGACGATGTTTATTCTCTGTAAACTGGAAACTGACAAACGAAGAATTACTATAAAAGTTTCCTCTTTTGTTTAACAGAAACTCTCTTTATTCTTCAGGATGAAAATCGAACGAGACACTCTAGAAATCAATTGCAAGACAAAATAAGTTCGTTAGGATGTGAAAGTGATGTGGGGCCAAAGTTGGGACCACAGAAGAAAAACCCGGAACACGGATTAAAAGTAAGAAAGATATATTAACAACAGGTTATAGAGATAGTGTAAGCGGAGCTTACTATATGTTAGTGTCCAACACTGGTAGTCGTACGAGACTCTCACTGTCTCTCTGTGTCACTCTCTGTCACTCTCTAGAGTGCTATATCGCCTACTTACTATAGACCTGAAAGAGTCTATTGTGTAGGTAGTTTCTGGTCTCACAAAAGAAAGTATTCCATATTCCTCATACTCAACAGATTTAGCCCTTACAGGGCTGCATTTGGTTTAATCTCTACAGAATTAAGGTGACCGTTAAGAAAAACCGTTAAAATCAGATACTTTTTTTCAGGGAAGAACCCAAATTTCTTTTAAAATGCAGCTGAATATTTGCTCTCTTGTGATGCATTTTTTTTAAACATGAATCTTATTACATCTTTGAAAAATAATATTGAAATAATTTCAAACTGAATTATACGTAATTTAACTTAACAATTTTAAATATGTTTCATATCGATTCTGGTAAATTTTAATTATTTTCCGAATGACCTAATATATGTTTCTTAATTATAACAACAAAAACCCATCGACTTCTCAAAATAAGATAGCTTTTCAGGAGTTTTTTTTAATATCTGTCACCTATGTTCAAATTCATTATGCGTCAAAATTAAAAGACTTATTTTTTCTTGGAACTCGTGGCTAATATATAGAGTAATCGATTTTTCGGA
Source organism: Acanthosepion pharaonis (assembly GCA_903632075.3). Lineage (NCBI taxonomy): Eukaryota > Metazoa > Mollusca > Cephalopoda > Sepiida > Sepiidae > Acanthosepion > Acanthosepion pharaonis. Next base: position 139,429 of record CAHIKZ030005267.1, on the reverse strand, counting down.
ATGGCGAGAATTGTAAACTTGATAAATATCCTAACAAATCTGAGCTCCAAATTATTATAGGTTGCTCTTAAAATATAGATCTTTACAATATAACACGCTCTATTTAAAAATATCCATTTTGAATGCGACAAGAAAAGAGATGCAGCTTACCTTTTACACCATATTGTATTCACTACACACTGCGATATATAATCATTGTCTAGGATATACGAAGTCTGAACCAAAAGTATTGGGATAGTACTATGACAATGGAGCTAAATTATGTAGAGTGAAGCCACTTGACAAAGATTTGTCTAAACGCCCACGCACATGTTATAACACTCTTCCTCATTTTATATAGCAGTACATGGAAGGAAAGTGTGTATAGTGTGGGCGGCCCATCGCACCACAGAGGTTATATTAATGAGAATGGCTTGTACAGCAGTTCTGGGTCTATTAACCTTCCACAGGTTCGAAAAAAAACATATTGCCCATAACTCGCGTCTTGCGATTTTCCTATTTAGAAATCAAATCCCATTTAAAAATGACAATATTTCAAGACGTCGAGGGAATCCAGGTGAATGCTACAAGCCAACTGTTCGCTATTCCCAACCAGTTCCATCAATGCTTCGATTAATGGAAACGACGTTGTATAAAGTATCTGGCTTAAGGGGACTGCTTCGAAGGAGATTAACTGGCTAATTGAGATGTTGTAGTTTTCTTTTTATAGGACCTGTTCTGATACTATATAATCAAACCTCATATGTGTATTTTATATGAATAATTATAATAGTGTTTTCCATTTCAATATAATACTTTCCATGTTGAAAGGCTTCCAAATTTGAAAGTTGCTGCGTCATTTAATAGCATAAGTATACATTTTGTCATGGTACCATTCAGACGTTCCATAACAGTATTCAAGCATTCATTGGTGAATTTTTTTACTCTAGAATCTACAGAAAATTGTTGGATTTAAAAATGTTTTTGAATCATTTTACCTCTCGCAAGGTGATAAAAGACTACTAAGAAGCATGTGGTTATTGGACGCCATAGACAAAGGATTCTAGAATGCAAAAGATGACGTTCACATGGCGTTTAAGATTTTCACAATCGTAGCTGATATGAAAGCAAGTATCCGGAAGAAATTTCCGCCAGCGAGAATTGAGGGAAAAGAAACCTTTACCACAAAGATTATGACTACATCTATTAATTTAAACAGTGAAGCGATGAAACCTATACCCCATCAAAGTAATGCTTTTAAAATCGTGAATCCAAGTATCAAAGAGAAATACACACCGGGACACTTAACATGAGAATATTTATGTGAAAATCGCAGAGAAAGTGTCTGAATTCGAAGTGATTATGAAGGACCAATGTCATTGCAGATTCGTCTTTGGATTTTGTCAGGCATCTCTAGATACATAGCAGAAGCATTAGACTACATATTGTGATACCATTTAGGGAAGCAAAGGAAAGGAAGAAAAGAAGGGAAAGAAATGAAATTTTGATAGTGAAAAATGGTGAAAGTTTTCATTGCCATTGTCGAGAATTCTAAATAGATAAAAATTAACTGTGTCGCGGACTTATATTATCGGGAATAGAAAACAGCCACTTGGTGCTGGCGAAAATCTAATTGACAAATTCCAGATCGGCTAGCTAAACTCCGGGACAGAATATATAAACATTTAACTGTGTCACGGGACTGCCCTGACCACACACGAGCTGAAAAAAAGAAAACAAAGAAAATAGGTTAAGTCTTTGTCGAGGGAAAGATATCGTTAGACAAGGTCTGGGTTGTGTTAGAATCTGGCAATAATAGCGAAACTATTTTATCGGAAAAGTTGGATGTGTTTTGCTGGATGAACACCCACCCTGATGATTGACGAAGTCCAGATGAAAGTGACCTTGGGATAGGAATTGAGGTTATCACACTATGGGTCGTATTGTTCCGTTGGCGGCCAGAGAAGAAGAGAGAATAGAAAAGAAAAGAAAGAAGGGAAATAGAAAAAAAGAAAAAGAGGAGATAATTTTTTTTTCTTTGAGCAAGATATTTTTTTTTAAGAAAAAACGCTAGTCTGGTCACACCCACACATCGACCATTGGATGAATTTTAACGAGAGCCAGGCGGAGGTGATCATGTAATGCAGGGGGGGTGCTACCACTTCTTAAAGAGGATAGGTAAGAGATGTTACTGCGAAGAAGTAGGAAAATCGTTGACGCCCTCTGAAGGTAGGGGTAAGAGAAGACTTCCAAAAATGGAAATAATAAATTTTTCCTGACCGAAAACAAAAGAAGGGGATTGTGGATTTGGAATTATCAAGGAACCTCAAACCCCAACAAAGCCCACCCCGGTTTTGGTCGGCATCCATATAAGCAAAGTCGCAGCGAGCGAAAATCAGTTCAGTCCAGTTCGGTTTAGCTTCTAGTTCGCAGTTGAAATGGGTCCCGCCTCGCATTAGCTGACTTGAAAGATTCGCGCAACTTCCGAACTCATCTTCAATCCAAGAACAATTTATTTTTGAAGAGCGACTTAGATTCATACCACCAACACAAGTTTTACGACTATCGCCTGAAGACACACCAAGAAGCAGTTTCTTAAAGAACAGACAACTTAAGATGTTAAAACTCACCTAACAAAAACAACGAGTCGCGAATCTATACAGCAGGTCGGGAGATAGACGCAGTCCTATGTATCCAGCAACCAGATATAAAGTATTGTTGATATCTTGAACTTTTGAGTTATTATTTTCTTTTCTTTTACACATATTTGTGCGATACCACCCTTATTTGGACTCAACTTGCATTACGGCCCAACGACTGATTGATTTCGTCTGCCTAAGATCAATTCACAACATGGGTAGGCGGACTGGAGATCAACGCAGTTACTTCGGTAACCAGACGTTGGAAGCCGAATCACCAAAAGGTTAGAACGTCACATTTGGGTGCTGCGACCAATACCAAGCCAGTTGGTCGTCACAGGACGGGACAACACGACTGACGCAGACAGGCGGACATCACGTTTGGAGCGGCGACACCCGAACGAAGCAGCGAGGAGCGAGGGAAGGCTGGGGGACGTCACAATATGATATCATTATCCAATTTCATTATCAAATGGATGTCGTATAAATGTACATGATAGTAGATTCCTGTGAGAAAATCGACAGGGTGACCGAATTTTTGTAGATGCAGACTTAGCAATTGATTCAATATAATCGTTCAATTTTATATCCGTTGAAAATAGTACATCACATGTTACTCTCCTTTGGATTAGTATAATCCATGTGGATGGAAGTAAAAAAACGTTGTGATTAAATGAGTGCTCTTTCGTTTTTGAGGCCTCAAACTTAAGAAGCCATTTTCTGCCCTAAGTAATAACAGATTGGATGTCATCTTCGAAATCAGCTGCCAGTTTGAATATATCCATTAAATTAGATTTACCATTAAGACCGGAGTAAATATATGTTATCAGCATAGATGCTGAATCGGGATGAGATGACATTAGGAATCTTGTTGATGAATATGATGAATATTTCAAAATTAGATGACAATTTCCATCACAATTTATGCTTTGTAAAAGAGTAGATAATTAGTTTTAAGATGAAATTGTATAGAAATGAAATGAACTATTTTTCTCTGAATGATTTGAGATCTGTGTAAGTTTATTCTTAGTTATGTCCCCCATCTTTCGCCAACGCTGTAAGCGCCGGCCCCTTTCTGTTGACAAATGAAAAGCATGGGTAAAAAGTAAACTTTAATATGGCATTATTTAAACAAACGAAAAGAAAAAAAACAAAAAAAAAAACAAAAAAAAAAAACAGAAGATATATGTTCAAACCTAGTAATAACATTTTGCTTTATACTGTTTGTAAAGGATATTTCATAATTGGATTCAGGATCAAAATTATCAGTTAAAAGATGCCCTAGCTGCTGAGATAGGTCTGCTTAATATTGGTTAGAGTTTGAACTTATTAATATGAGGAAGTGTGGCTGCTGTAATTGCTACAGATTCGGAGAGTCAAGTTCGAAATCCAATCAATATAGATACATTCTCTTACGTGTAAATACTATTAGGAATTATATAAACCAACCTCTTCTCCTCCTCAACTATGGATTAAATATTATGACTTGTATTTGAAAGATCATTGTTATCTAAAAAATATGTTAATGCAATATTCACTCACCGAAAATTAAAAGATATATGTTTATATTCCAAAATAAGTTTCCGGTTTAAAGTACCCACTAACACTAAGTGAATAAATCAATCATTACACAGGTATTTTTAAACGTTCTTCATGTGTATTGTGGGCTGCATAACAAATACATAACTGATTTCACAATGACGTTATAAAAAAAGAACAATCATATATGTGTATTTTAGATCACCTGGCGTGGTTTTTCCTGGGTATGACGATACACTACATCCGTCAGCCATACCTTTAATCGGGTGATTGGAGGATTTGAGGAGAGTGGAACCACCTTTACATTACTCTTGTTCTCAAATCCACCCTGGGGTCGAGTTGTATCACCTGTTTATATTCCCAGGTATGGCCAGACAGTGAAACCCAAATAGAACATACTATGAAAACATAAAAATACACTTTTATAGTAAAAAATACCAATACATATTCATGTAAAGGAAAAACACCAACAATACATATTTTTAATAAAACTACTAAGGATTTATTTTTAAAGCAGAATTAACAACAATGCATTTTATAGCAAAATGATAAACAATACATTTTATTTGTATTTGAAGTATAAGAAAAAAATATGTTACGTAGATGAGTTGTCGCCCTTAGTCAGCTGCACTCTCTAAGGTCACGTATAGCGTTAAACCAACCAATCATTACACAGAGTATGTTGGCGCCAATTATAAAGAACGCTATTCTGTTCTTTTTCTTTTTCTATTTTCTGTCGTGATCTGCAAGCTACTCGACGTCAAAGTCGTCTCTGATTCTACCTGCACTTTTGACATGAGAGCCGTGCCATATTAGTAAGTAAGTGAAACCATTCTGCTAAACCAATGACATCAGTTAAGTGGATTTGTATTGTTTCATTATAATATATAGCCGCAAACAGAACAATTACTTTGCAACAGGAACTATTATTTCAACATTATTTGTATATATGAATTTCAATATTATTCCTTTTAACTCTCAATTTGTGTTCCGCGTTCTTCCTGTGTTGATATTGTTTGTGCGGCTTAAATTGCCATAGAAGCCATACAATTTTGTTCAAAATAATTTCGGTATTAAATAAAAAATAGAGATGGATATGACGTTAAACAAATATACACAACAAAATCAAATTGATGCCGTGTAAAGGTTAGCAAACTTATTTTACTAGAACAATTACAGCGGAGTAGTCAGTTTGATCCCCGATGGGTGTCTCTTAAATTAGACCATGTGCTATATGTAAGACATATTTAGAATCACTTTACAGGTGCATGTTATTTGTGCATTAATTTGGTTAATTCGTTGTATTTGAGTACAGACTGCATAAATATATGAGAAATCTGTTTCAAATATAATACGTTATTATTAATGAGATTTATATATATTATATTTATTATTATTAATGAGATTAAATGATAATTAATTGCTAATAAATAACACGAGATGTTTATATCGAAGCGTAGAAATGAGGCAGTAATCTTTTGCAAACTCCACAGAAGCATCTCTGTCTTAATGTTAGATTATACTGACTGATTATTGGATATCGACATCATCATAGTGTATGACATAGCGATTCGGATACCTGTAGTTTTAAAAAAATAAGAGTAGATAAGAAAAAGGCGCAAAATCACACCCAGTTTTTTTTCTCCTTCCTGAGCGCGAATCTAAGAGAGTGTTTCATTTGGTCTCTTGGGAATTTCACACTGAAATCAATTCACCATACAAAATCACTTAGGACATAACTCAAGTTAACAGAGAAAATATAAAAGAAAATATATATATATATCTAAAATAAATCTATTGTAATACATCACACAAGTACACATGAAAATCTCATATATCCACCTTCATAAAAACATTTTGCACACTTTCTGCTTAATTTTATCAGGCAATAAAATATGTTGTTCCTAAATGTACACAATTATATGTCATTTATATATTCTGTTCCAGAAAACTCTCAGGAACAGTTAATTTATTCCACATGCTTTCTTTTTAATTAGTCTATCAATAATACTCTCTACGAAAAAGGTAATTCCGAAACATATAAGAATATATATAGCAACTTAAACATGTGAATATAATTAACTCATAATCATTCAACAAACTTTTTGAACAAAAAATAAGTATAAAATAAAGAACTAATATTTTTTAAAGTCTGTTAAAATACATACATAAGATCTATTTAGAGAGACAATAGAAAGTTGTCGACTTGCGATGCCAAATTTTATTGCGATGACGATGAGCTAGTATTGTCACAATTAAAATAAATTGTAGTTTCAAAATTCAAGATAATTTGAACGAAAAGTAAATTATTTCGCTATCTCAACTTCTAAACATATTATTCAACCAACCATAATTAAACAAAAAGCACATTCTAACTAATAGAAACACATGAAAAATAGAACAAACGTTACACTCTGACGATTTGAATAAATATAGAAAATTTCTTTTCGACTATGGTGCATCGATCCCAGAAGGCGTACCAGTTTCTCTAAATTTTCGCAACGTTTTATGCGATCATACAAATCTAGCTGAGAGATAATCTCCAATCCCCAAAACTTGAATTAGACGTCAATTTTCTCGCTATATACGACTGTAAAGATACTTTATTTTCGATATCACAGAATCAGTCTATTTTGCAGTAAGATATGGCTGCCGAGAAACATTCTGCTGCTGCGAACAAATGCAAATAAATGCATCACCCAAAAATTCAATAAGCCCTCTAATATTTAAATTATTTTAACTAGTAACTTCACGGTATTTTGGATATTAAAAATATATATTTTACATGATTTTGGTGAAAAGGTATTAAGCTCCTATTCCAGTACGGAATCTGAGGTTGCACACACACACACACACACACACACACACACACACACACACACACACACATATATATATATATATATATATATATATATATATATATATTAAAAATTAATTGATTTAAAATGTTTTTCCGCTACACAGTTCTAACCATGTTTCAAAAATAGAAGCTAAAAGCCCCGAAACCATATTTTAAATCAATTAATTTATAATATTATGCTCTGTAAATTTACATTGAGCACGATTTTGTAAAAAAAAAAATATCTATAAGAACACCGGATTATATATCTTACTTTTTCTTTCTTTATATATATATATATATATATATATATATATATATATATATATATATATATATATATATATATATATTATTATACGCGGTATTTATTAGATATTCTTTCTTTATATATATATATATATATATATATATATATTATATGCGCGGTATTTATTAGAAAGCGCTCAATATCAGAGATAGAGCTAACATATTTGATTGGATTGCTGTGAGTTTGTGATCCTATGTTTAACGCTTTTGCGATTGTCATACAAAGCTGATTAATTTAAAAAAAAAATTGTTTTATGTAGATTGCGTGGATTGGTGTTATTATGGAAGTGGGGGAATCGTCGTCGTGATGTCACTCATGCTAACGCAAACATAGATGCATGTCCGTACACCCGATGAGGTACGCAGGCACACATACACACTCGCTCGTCTGCTGGGGCTCATACAGACATGTGGACAGTATGGGATTTGATATATGTATGTATATGTGTGCTGTTGTCTATATACATACTGTTAAGGGGTCCACCCCTTTTTATACAAATGGACTCACCCAGTATATACATATACTACTGCTACCAGAAGACCCGAGCAAACAGAGTCGAGTAAAGTTTGTAGGTACCCGCAGAGTGAGCGTGAGGTAACAGCGTTGTAGGAGTCATAGTGAGCGAGCACGTAGACTCAATAAGAAGTCATACAGCGATACTTCAATACCAAAGACTATATATATATATTTTGCTACTAACCCGTATTCCTGGAACTACTAACCTGCTTTACCAGTTTGTATTTTTACGTTAATACATTATTTTTATATATTAATTCCTGGCGTTTGTTATTTATTGGTACCGGATTTCAACATGAATCCACAACAACTTGGCGATGAGGATATCGAACTCACACGGGAAGAACACAAAAGACAAATTTCTCCCTCGTCAACTTGGCGACGAGGACTTCGAACTCACACGGAAAAAAATTCTCTCTCATCGACCACAACAACTTTGGCGACAAGGAATTTCGAAATCACACAGGAAGCGTACAAAGAAAAATTCTCTCTTGCTGACAACAACGACTTGGTGTCGAGAAATTGGGACCTACATGGGAAGACAATTTTTTTATCTCTTCTCACCACAACAGCTTGGTCGACCAGAATTTGCATTTCTCGGAGACTCAAAATAGAAAATTTCTGTTTTGCCAGTATTCACAACAATTGGTTAACAAAGTGTTACGAGGATTAAAATGCGGAAAATCGAGTTTTTTCGTAAGACTCTTACCATGGAGGATTTTAAAAGTATTTTAGTAGAACTTGTTATTCACCAAAATGAACAGCAATTACAATTCCAAGAAAGACTGTAAAAATATTACTACAAACGCAGAAGGAAAATCATGAAAGACAATTGCAAAATGAAGATAGACACTTACAACGACAGGAGCTAACTGTAAAAGTATTGAAAAAGAGGCGACTTTTTCTCAAGACGCAGTATGGAACACGATAGAAAATTCAAATATTCCCTAGAAGAGGATAAAAATTTCGGGGACTTTTTCAGACGTCATGAAGGCATCTTCAACATCGATTGCCAAAACTGGACGGAAGCAAAAAAGCTAGGACTATTACTCAGGAAATTAGGAACGGATGAATACACAAAATCCATGGATTACATTTTGCCAAAGAAGACAAATGATTTAACGTTTAATGAAGCAGTTACATGCATGACGGAGATTTTCAGTCCGACGACGTCACTCTTTCACAAAAGGTGGAAATGTTTTAAACTCGTAAATGATGAAAATGAGGACTATTCTACGTTCGCCGCAATCATGAATAAACATTGCGACGATTTCAAGTTGGTAGAATTAACCCCGGACAATTTCAAGTGTCTTAATTTTGTACAAGGGTTAGTCTCAGCAAAGGATAGCGAAATACGCAAAAGAATGTTTTCAAAACTGCAAAATGAACCTGGATTAACATTACAAAAACTATCAGAAGACTGCCAAAAATGTTTGAGCATAAAGAAAGACTCGAAGGATATTGAGGAGTCAGGACTATCATATATACGTAAGTTAAACAAAAGTTTACGTTTTTCACCCTCTCCGGAAAGAAAGTAAAAATTCTATAATAATGAAAAAAAGATTTTTCCTTCCCCGGAAAGAAAAAGAAAATTCTATAATAATGAAAAAAGTACAACGTACAGGGCAAATAATGACAAAAATCAATGTAAATATAAGCCCCCTCCATCTGCATGTTATCGATGTGGAGGACTACACTGGAATAAGGATTGTCGTTTTAAATATAAAAACTGTCTTGCATGTGGAAAAATGGGTCACAAGGCATCCCAATGTAGGAACAGAAAATTTACTAGTAGGATAAGAGCTACTAGAATGCATGACGAAGACAATACGAACATAAGGAAATATGTGGAACTTGAAATCTTAAATAAAAAGATAAAATTACAACTTGACACAGGTTCAGACCTGACGATAATTAACCTACAAACATGGAGAAAGCTTAATAGACCAACAATGTTACAAACACAGAAAATTGCTAAATCTGTTACAGGAAAGCGTAGAACATTCGAAGGAGAAGTAATCTTAAATGTAAAATTTCACGGGAAAACAAGAAAACTCAAAATATTCGTAATAAAAAATACAGAAAATCTGGTGGGAACGGACTGGATGCAAAAGTTCGACGTATGGGATTTAACTATCAGTTCGTTTTGTAAGGGTGCAGCTAGAATTGAATTAAAAGAAAATGTCCAACCAGTATGTAAAAAGAAGCGAAATGTGACATTTGATAAGTTATTGGCTAACAAAAATAAACACCAGCATACACCTATAGTACCAAAGAGATCATTCAAAACTGGAGAACGGGTTTACTTTAGGATGTTCAGGAACAATATGGCTTACTGAGAGCCTGGCACAATAATTAACAGACTAGAAAATGTGATGTACACATTACAAGGCGAAAAGTTTACCCCCAGAAGACATATTGACAAAATACAAAAAAGACGGGCTGAAGAGACAAGCTCGTCACCCGCTGAAAATGATGATTCAATGGATGCAATCTTTGAAGCTTTTGAGATTCAAAGACCACAGGAAGACACAGAAACTAGAAGGTCAAACAGGAAGATAAAATTTACCGAACCTCTGATTATCGACCACAAGAGAAAAAATACTAACTTAGCCCCCGCCAAAGGGATCTAAGGAAGGGGGTGTTGGGGGTTCCATCCCTTTTTATCACAATGGACTCACCCAGTATATATATATATATATACATATACTACTGCTACCGGAAGACCCCCTGCGAACAAAGTCGAGTCGAGTCCAAAGTGACAGAGTAAAGGTTGGAGGTAACCGGAAGATGAGTGGGAGGTAACGGCGTTGTAGGAGTCACAGTGAGCAAGGACGTACTCAGTAAGAAGTCATACAGCGATACTACAATACCAAAGACTGTATATATATATATATATATATTTTGCTACTAACCCGTATTCCTGGAACTACTAACCTGCTTTACTAGTTTGTATTATTACGTCAATACATTATTTTTATATATTCATTCCTGGCGTTTGTTATTTTTTTGGTATCGGATTTTAACCCGGAATATACAACACATACACATTTGGATGTTGAAATTCAAAGATCGGAAGTGTAGCAAACATTTGTAGTGAATGTCTCGTGAATGTATACATGTAAGCAATTAGAGCATTTTTCGATTTTTTCACTGAATATAATTTCCTCGCATGCACGTATATCCGTGTGGTGGTGTCTGTGTAAAATTATGATAGGTAAAAATTGCTATTATTTTTTTAAAATTTTTTAAAAGTTTATTTGTTATTATTTTAAAACTGGTTATTTGCTTGTTTTTGATGACTGTGTATATGTAACTGGTAGAAATTTCAGTTTGTAATCCTTATTGGTCATTTTTATGGTGGTATTAAATATGCTGGGTGGGGTAGTTTACGTTAATAATTATAGCGGGTTTATATGATAATATTAGATGAGCTGTGATAGTAATGTTGTAGAGGGATTGGTGGCAATGATAATATAAGTAGCTAATAGTTATTGTTAATCGGTAGAAGTGATTAGTAATGGTGGTGGGACAATGATAAGAACAATAAATGTAATTATTGTGTATTTTTTGTCTTTTTGCTGACATATGTATGTGGATAGTGTAGTTCTGTTCGAGTATTTCCTGAGAAAAAAGACAGAAATACCGCACCAACAAGGAGTTGGAAAGTATTGAAAAAAGCACCTGCCTCCAGCAACATTACAAAAGAATGCCTATTTGCCTACACGAAAAAGTAGCAATAATATCCCACAACCCGCAAAAGAATTTACTAAACAAAAGATTTAAGAATCGAGATCCATTTGTATCGGGTGTCATACGACTTTTGGTCTCGGTAAAAATTCTCGAGAATGTTGATGACATTATTTTTTGTCTCATTACCACAAGAGATAACTTCATAGGTAAATGCAATTGCACAGTAAAAATATAGTTACCGGTCAGGTGTCATGCGGGATACACACTTAGGCGATCATGTATCTTTCGATACATGACTGACGAGGCAGATTTTTGCCCGTAGCATGTTGGTATTTCTTTTCGCGGTAGAGCAGCTGTTACCAAACCCGGTTTTTCCTGTTATTTATCCATAGGTGGGGGGCGAGAAAAATAGGATTCATACCTTTCCCCATTGTTATTAGCACGTAAGTGAATGTAATGCATTCGACTGGAATTCGAACTCGGCTCTCCGATTCTTCAATCGGAGCCGCTATCCATTACTCCACCATGCCTCAAGAATGTAATTATACCACCGAGAAAATTTAATTAAGGGTCTGTAATATAAACGAGCCTGACTTGGCATTCCGTCTTCAGTGACTTTCTCATCGAAGTAACGTGATATCCCTTTGTCTATTTTACAAGTATTTTCATGGTAATTCTTTTGATTAGTTTCCTAAGCGCGCTACTAGATTGGCGAATAGGTCTCACTATTAAACAAGATAGATGCAACCATCAGTTCTAAACTAATAAATTATTTTTTTTCACTTTTCGCCTGTGGAAATCCTTTCCGTTATCTTTTTTCCCTGCCACCTAAAATCTTTAAGTCAATCACCATTTATTATCGTCCTCAACCCTGATATTTTATTAGTTTTTTTCTCTTTTGGACGTATCATTAAAGTTTTCTCATTCTCTACCACTACGAGTAACCCCTTATATCCTAGTGGCATTATCGCCATGCTTGGAGTGAAATGATTAAAACAAAAACAGAATTAATTGTCATAATTTTAACAGTAAACTTCCTCAGAGGTTAGAAACCCCCGAACAATGATGTTAACAGGAATTCGCCAAAATGTGTCTGGGACCCAGGCCACATGATTTTACACAAATAAAATATATTTCTATTACAGTATGCTATTGATTGCGTATAAAACATATTGAATCTTGCCAGACTTATTATAAATACACATATAAAACATGACGGATATTTTTGTTTCTTATATGTCTATGACATTTCAGGAATTCGGTGATCATGACTTTCCACACATAGCTTTTTTATTATTTGTGGATTTTCTATTTCCTCGGAATCACAGTGGAAAGATTCTCACTTTTTACTCTCCACAGGGATAGGTGTAGATAGAATCAATTGAGCGTTTAGAAAATTCTTGAAGACTTTCGAAAAAAAAAATTAATTATAAATCTGAGAAAAAAGTAAAACCTTCCAGCCAACAACATTAACATTTCTTTCAAGAATATTGAAAACACTGGAGAAACATTATGGCACCATTTTGTCGTATCAACTCCAGTAAGTGCCACCTCTTCGTAATGATTTGAAAATTGCCAAGTGAAAATTACAAATTAAGTTACATTAACTTTTACCGTGATTACAAATGATGTTGAAATAGGAAATTCAGTTGCGTTATCGTTTCCATCCAAATAATAATAATGCCACACTGAATACGGCCCAATTAACTGATTTGATGAAATATAATCTAGAGTAAGCAACAAACAAATTAGGAACTGTGTGATATTTGTCAAATACATGTACTTATTAGAGATTAGCTAATAATTCCCAATATTGTTAATTAACACGGATTTTATGAGTAGTTATGGCATTTTAAAATGATTTTGGCGCACGAATATGATAATGGCACTCTAAACATTATTTTCCTTTAATATCTGTAAATTGGGATTCGCCATGCATGTTCTTAGAGAGAGATCCGTTACATTAAACAAAGTGAATGTGCGGGTGGTGTAATGTATATCATATCGTAATGAGAACTCGGAGAACAGAGTTCGAATTCTTGTCACGTTCGCTATTTTCATTTACGCGTATATGTCTTTGTTAAAGGAGTGCGTCTTTCTATTTTGCCATCTATGGATTAAATAGAAATATTTTATCTGTGAGAACAACTGTTCTTTTTTTCCTGAAAGCTGTTAATGCAATATTCACACGCAGCAAAAGAATTATGAAGATGTATCATTATTTAAAGTGGTAACAGGGTAAAAATGTTCTCCATCTTTTTTATCTTTCATAAAATGTCCTCCATCTTTTTTATCTTTCATAAAATGTCCTCCATCTTTTTTTATCTTTCATAAAGCCTTTCCTTTCTTTCGTTATTCATATTATGTATGCTTACTTTTTCTTGTTATATACAAACAGAATTTCTGATAAAACATTTTCTTCCGTATTTCTTCACAGTCAAAACGTAATTGGCAATTATTTATCTAAGGAAATGGTAGGGCGTGGCACATGTTCTAACCTATAAACTAAATAACAAACATAATGATAATAGTATTCTTTTCTTCACATTAATGATACTATCAAGACTAAAGAACACCATATACTCTATGTTCCAAATACTTTTAGGGCATTAGAGATGTGATCAAATATTTATCAAAGGGATAAAAGCGAAATAAAGTCAGTCGTCTCGACCTAAAATCAAACACGGCATGTTGATTACATTTTCGCTGGCAGATATCTCTCTCCCCATATTGAACTCTCTCCTACTTGTTTCCTGAGAGATTTAACATGCCAGCATTATATATGACTTTTACCAAAAAGCGAACGCAGAAAACTCGTATTATTTTAAGAAATATATAACGTTTTAAACTGCTAGTCCCTGCAAGATATAAAGACATGTCCTAAAGATTAGGAAACTGTTAAAATTAAATTCGCTTGAATAACGGAATCACTTAATTCCCTCTTGATACATTAAAGATGAAGGAACCTGTTTGCCAAAGAAAAAACGTTATCATGCATTACTTTAACTGTTGGCAACACTTGGATAATTGTACAGCTTAGAAGATTTGTTTTTATTTGATATTGAGCAGGACATTTTGATTAACACTAGTGCGAATTGTGCTGATATTGTAGCTCCGAGTGCAACCATATTTATCACAAAGATTAAAAGACATAACAATGACTATTTGAATAATAATAATAATAATAATAATAATAATAATAATAATAATGAATCCTTTCATTATGCTATAGGAATAGAAATAAATTGTTAAATATCACAGCCTTGCTGATTTGGGAGAATAATCAGGGTTCCGTTGTGGCTAACAACTCTTTCTAGGGTAACACTTTTAAATGGAGTGAAAATCCCAAGCGTGTATTATTCAGACGTCAGGAATATAGATGCTTTCTGACAGCCAAAAAACGGTGTGGAAAATGTCATTCGCCATTATGCAACGAGAGTGTTGGTTGGGGACCAAACGGTTATGACACCCAGAAAAATCGTTTGTGCTAAAATCTATTGATTCTCAAATGTGGCTGATGCCAAAAACTAGTTTCATGAAAAAGAATTGTCTTATCACAAAGTTTATTTATATCCACTCCCAGGCAGTAAATAACTAAGAAGTAGTTATATTCATTGTTAGTTATGTCATTCCATAACACAAAGCTTATTATATCTATATATGTGTATATACATGAAATGATAAATTTATTTCAGAATCCCTTTATTTATTCTTAATCTGGAATGTCTGTCTCTACTTAATCCTTTAAACAATTAAAACATCTTTTCTTCAGATTAATTAGAAACAAATCTCATTGTTACGAGTTATTTTTGCAGATTTTCTTAATTCTGGAGAGTTTCCTTTCTTCGTCAGTTTTCAAGTTTTGCTTTTTGTATGACTATAAAATTTCTAGTTGATTCATAGTAATGTCATGTCTCATAAAGGATCAAATTTCGGATCGCTAGAGTAGAACAGTCGATACATATATATATATATATATATATATATATATATATATATATATATATATATATGTGTGTGTGTGTGTGTGTGTGTGTGTGTGTGTGTGTGTGTGTGTGTGAGAACTGTATATAAATAAAAATAAATATATATATGTATAATTACTTATATATTATATGCGCGGTACTTATTAGAAAGCGCTCAATATCAGACATAGAGCTAACATATTTGGTTGGATAGATGTGAGTTTGTGACCCTGGGTTTCACGCTTTAGCGATCGTCAGACAAATCGTCAGACATGACGATCGCTAAAGCGTGAAACCCAGGTCAAAACTCACATCTATCAAACTAAATATATATATATATATATATATATATATATAATAAATATAAAGTCTAGTAAGGTGTGCTATATTTATGGAATAAAGTGCTCAATATCAGAGATAGAGCGTGTGTAAATATAAAAACATGAACATATATATATATATATATATATATATATATATATATATATATATATATATATATATATATATATATATTGTTTCAAGGGATTTTCAGTGGAAATAAAATAAGAGTTAACAGCATTACGACAATGTATGCTAGCTCGGTATACAATGTTTGCTGTCATGCATTGACTGTTTCAGGGAGAAATCATAATCTTTCGGCAGTTGCATTTATCTTTAGAACAATTTACGTTGTCTTTGTTGGAAATATGTTTATTTAGTGTTACGTTGTTATGGTGGGACGCTGATGTGCCTCTGTTATTAAAGCAGGTATAGCTGAGCTTTACATTATTTTGGTTAAAAATCATTTTTATTGTTTGTGAATGGTTAAAGTGTTTATGAAATAAATTTAAAAAATTCTTCTGATATTAGTTGACGTCACGTTTAAAGGTGGATTAAACGACATAATGTTGCGTTTACGGCGTATCTACTTATTTTTACTTTTGTTTATATCTAAATACTCTTTATATATGTAATTTCTTATGTGGATAATATAACCTGGACTGATTAATGTAAATGATTTATAATTTTCTGGTGGTCGTTTGATTCTTTATTAACGTATCTATGTTTATATAGATCATTTGTGTATGGACTGTAATAATCATTATTCATCTCTAAGGTTTAATCAAGGAAGTTGATCACTTTAACATTGTGTGGGGCAATATTTAGTTAGTGACTTTTAAAAATTAAAAAAGTTCTTTTATCAATCGGTCTATATTTCGGGGGCTAGTTTTACAGAGGAGAATGACGCCATCATCACTAAAGAGTTAGATATCCTTGCTGTCGAAAGTACATCAAGTCGTCATAATAAAAGAAATTCAACCAGTTCTACTGCCTCCGCTAAATCACACAATCCCATTGCAATACCAAATTATGGATTACTTCTTTTTGGTCCACAGATAACCATTATGGAATATTTGTGTCCTCTTTATGACATTTATTTCGCCATCGCTAATAGGACAATAGTTGATTTACAGACGACATTATCATACTCTCGGTGATAGACGGGTAAAATTCACAAATATTGAATTGGATGAATGTACATTCATTCTTCAGTTTTATATTAGTAAAAGATTCTATGACTTTAGCTGTTTTGTTAATTCCGATTCCGGAGCATTTTCGTATTTTTTTACTTCGCATTCAAGGCTGTTTTTTGCTGATTTTACCGTTATTATTTTTAGTTGGACTGAGTAATCGCTATTGAGGGTTGTTTGCAAAATCAGCCTTATGATCTTTAACTGTAATAAATTCTTGTTTGTGGAATTTTTGGATGCTATCATTAAGGTAACGATGTTAAATTTTATTTATATTCCACTGAAACATCTGGGAAATTTCGTTTTCGCGACACCCGAATGACTTTAGATAATATAAAATACGAAAACAGCATTACTCTCCCCAAATATTGATGTCTATTAAAGAATGACGGCATCCCACTATCAATCAACTAGAAAATTATATCTAGAGTTAAACTTTTATAACGAAAAAGAAAATAAATGTAACTTATGTCTTGTCGAATAATTGGTCATCATAAACACTTAAATAACCCTAGCTAATTAAACAAGAGAAATAAATTGATTGCTACATGTAAGCATAATAATAAATATCTGCTTAAATACGTTTATCTAGATTAATTTTTAATGTAAATTACTATTTATTTTGAATATAAATTATTTTTTAAAATAAGAACAAGTAATCTCAATTTAATTAAAAAAAAATGAAAATTAATATTCACCACTCAAAAATATTTCTTTAGTTTTCTTAATTTTCTTTTATCTTACTTACATTTATAAATCAGGTTTATTTTAATTAGCTAATAAATTTTAAAAATTAAATCTGTAATGCCAGCATAATATAAAACTGCGCCAACATTGTGAGAACTACATATATTAAAATTCAAATTACATAGCATTATATACGCAATTGAAGATTGTGTTGCGCCTGATACTCCGAGTCGTAAGGATATATATATATATATATATATATATATATATATATATTTATATATATATATTTATATATATTTATTTATTTATATATATTTATATATATATTTATTTATATATATATATATTTATTTATATTTATATATATTTATTTATATATATATAATTTATTTATATATATATTTATTTATTTATTTATATTTATATATATTTATTTATATATATATTTATTATATATATTTATTTATATATATATATTTATTTATATATATATATATATTTTATTTTTATATATATATATATTTTTATATATATATATATTTATATTTATATATATATATATATATATATATATATATATATATATATTCTTAGTCAGCAGATCATTATGTAAACATATATTAGATCAAGGAACATTTTAATAAAAAATATACAAATGTTGGAGAAGTTTGTCTTGATTTTATATATATATATATATATATATATATATATATATATATATATATATATATATATATATATATATAGACCATCCATAAATTTGTTGGTTCCTTTTAAAGCACATCATGATACAAAATGATGAGGTAACAATATTATCGATTTTATTATTAATTACACATTTTTTTTTTATTTTTAGTCGCAATAGAAATTGTAATCCTTATTGTTACTCAAATGATACAATCTTTTTTCGATGAAACGCAATAATAAATAAATGAAATGTTATAAGAATTTGTGAAAATCTGTAAACACAGATACAGAAGAACAGAAAAAACCCGACAATATGCTCCTCAATTGATGAATTTAACATACATCTATTAAGCTGTTTCTCGGTAACAATCATGCATACATACAAGATTAGCATCTTACTATTATGATGGGCTCACCCGTCGATATCGACGCATGCGGATCTCGTCGAGTCGTATGTGACACTTCAGCCCAACAAGTGACCTGCATACAAGTTCACATCTTGTGCAGCATCAAGGATCTCGGGAATTAGCAAGAAGAATATTTGCTGACGTTTTGTCTCTTAACCCGTCAATACGACTGGTTTCAAAGTTTCTCAGAGCATTCTTGCATAAATATCACGAGTTTACTCTGTCCATTGCAACTTGTTCGACGTTAGTATGAGACACATTGACAGCTGAGATGTTTTTATTTAGCTTGTTTTTATACCTGAGTAAAGACCGTCAAACATTCCTTTGTCCATTGTAGTATACATGAGGATCTTAGGTACTCTGTCGTCACTCATCCTTGTAACATGATCAAAATGACGAGCTTGTGAATAAAGAAAATACGAAAACGTATCATTGCATACAAGTTTCATTCTCTGATAAGCTTTATCAATATAAGTGTAAGAGATTTTATTTTGCAACCAGTTTTTGTAAGCAAAAGTAGAAATAATATTTTCTCAAAGCTTTGACACTTAAAACGTTAATAAACATACTTCTGAATAATGGAAAGTTACGACAAACTATATAGAGTTTTAAATGATATAATTTACTGCCTAATAAACGAAAGTGAGG
>CAHIKZ030005267.1:102500-117500 GCA_903632075.3 Acanthosepion pharaonis | reverse complement strand
GGAGCGCACATTAACTCGGGGTAAAACGCAACACGCGGATTTAGGGCTGAAATTATCATTTCACACCGCAATGGGCACTTGTGTCATTTTCTCACCTAATCTATTGAATATGAATGAAAAACAAACGAAGCGAGCAGAATATCCAAATTCGACACATCTAAGTAGAATTTCACTGATTTTGTATATTGTTTATTGTTGTAAGACTTTTTTTTCACATTTTGAGTATAATTTCGCATGTATTGGATACATTCACAAATTATAATTTTGCATCGTTAACTATACGTTCTCTAAATGAAAATATTCTGAGTAATGTAGAAATGGGACACAAATTGTACGCCACTATATTCTTAACAGTTGTGACAAATTTATGATGAGGTTAGATAAATTCTTTTCGATTGTAGATTTAATAAAATCTAGTAGATTTAACAATATGTTTTTTTTAATTTTTTGAGTTTGTCAGGCGGGGCAGCTTTTCTATTTTGGAATATTTCATGAGCATTTTGTCTTGCATTGAACATATATTGTTAGTGTTTTGAAGAAGCTTGAAAGTACATTATTTACATTATTGGAACTATTGTCCTCATCTTTGTTGCCATATTTATCACAGCGTTTCACGTGGTTGGAATGTCGAACTGAAACCTTTATTTCCCTCACTGGGGTAGACTGTTCTAGTTCCACTTGCCATGTTTTAATGGATGTCAGTTATCAGTTATCTCCTGTTAATTCCCCTCTACAAGTTATCCACTTAACCGGGTATTGAACTCACACACTTTGGGTCCTGTCACTGGATCTAACTAATGTCTTTATCCACTGTGTCATGTGTCCTTGTGTATGAATTTCTGGGTATTATACACCTAATGTCTCAGATCATTGAGATCATAGATAAGGAACACCATTGGAAAATTCGTAAACTTAGGGAATCAGCACATATGCTAGGCCACAAAAATCTCCTGAGCCGAACATGCATAGAAATGAATACAGTATGCGAACCAGTAATAAGGAGTGCCAGAGAAAAGTAATAATAACAACAAAAGTTGCAATATGAGCTCTGGTAAAAAAGAAATGCAATGATAACAGCAAAAATTGCAATATGAGTACTAGTAAAAATGGTTGCTAAGATATTAGGTTTATAATACCCGGAAATTCATACACAGATGTCCTCAAGGACACATGGCACAGTGGATAAAGACGTTAGTTAGATCCAGTGACACACCCAAATATGTTAAGGCAGTGGAGAACATTCAGAGGGAAATTAACAGGAGATAACTGACATCCATTAAAACATGGCAAGTGGAACTAGAACAGTCTACTCCAGTGAGCGAAATAAAGTGTTAAATTCAACATTCCAACCGTACAACGGACGAAACGTTGTGATAACTATGGCGACAAAGATGAGGACAATAGCCCGAATAATGTAAATAATGCACATAATACCTCATCTCAGAAATATAGACAGAAGCTGGAAAATATTTTCAATATAGTTCTCCTCTTAATGTAAATAGTGAGAGCTGCAAATTCTGAGTGTTCTTAAGTAGAATCTGATAATTATCCCGAATTTTATTTTATTTATGATGGGAATAGAAATTTGTAAGGTCATTTTTATTAGCTGATTTTCCATAGAGAGAAAGTTTTAAGCTATTGTCAATTGTGTTGCGCAATATCTAGGAATGTTGAAATATTGTGTCCTACCATTTCCTGCGTAAATTCTATTGTTTATCGACATTGTTTCGTTTATCTACTAGATGAGGTAAGTCAGAGCATCATCAATATATCGGAAGTGTGCTGATTGTTTAGGTAACAGTTTTGGAAAGGACCTGATTCAAGAAATTCTAAGAAATACATTCCATCACTCCACTAAGCTGGAGTCCCTTTGCTAACCCAAATTATTATTTATAAAAATTATTATTAAATGCGAAATAGCATTGATTGGTGAAGGCAGATTTTCATTATTTTAGCTATTGGCAAGTTGATGTTTATCTTTGTTTGTGTTAGACGTTTTCTAAGAGATTTAAGCATTTTTCAACCCGGAGGTTTGTGTATATATAGTTTATATCTAAACTGGCAATGATCTTTCATATGCGTCTCCCTGTGATTATCAACTAGGTTGCCTGATTTTTTTTATATGTGATGGACTGATTGTTTCTAGGAGAGGGGTTAAAATGTGTGTTATGGCTTTAACCAGTTTTTGTAGACTGATTCCTATTCCTAAAATAATGAGGCGTATTGAGAGACGTAAAGTTTATGTATTCTTGGGTGATATTCTATTAGTCTATACTATGATTGGGAACGATTTAATTGGATATATTGAATTTAGTATAGTATATAATTAACTTTATTTTGTACTAGGGTCTGTGTTAGATATATTAGTGTTTATCAGTCATTTTTATGATATATTCGTCTTGATTATAATTAGAATGTGTTTGACCGCGATATAAAAGAGTAATGTTTATGTTTAATTGAAAGTGTATTATATTCTATTTGTTTTGTAAAAAACATCTGGACATATAATAACTTAATTACCTCCCCTGACGTTTAGATCCTGAAATTTAATTCTTAGAGTATACAAATTAAGCGTATTTCAATTCTCAGGAAAGAAATTTAAATTTAAGATGAACAGAATAATTTTGACTTAGAAAAAAATAATGAACACAACAATTTGTTCGTCTTGGAAAAACAACACCCTGATGATGACATTGTGCTAATGTCGAAAGTTCTCGGAATAACTGAATATGTATCAACATGCTGATTTTTCTCTCTTCATTTAAAAAGGATACTAAGAAGAATGCCCATGAATATGAAAGGATCCAATTGAAAATAAGTAGATAAAACTTGTCTAAATTATTCAATGTGTCATGTCTTAATGAAAACATTCTGCCAAAGTATAAACAACACACACACTCACACACACACACACAGACACATATATATATATATATATATATATATATATATATATATATATATATATATAATTGGTATCTCTACATAAACATGATACCTAATTACAGAAAATAGAAAACCGCAATATCTGTAGTCAGAAATCAAAATATCCACATGGAATCCAAAATGGCGATGACCAATATAGTGCATTAATTTCAGTGTCCTTTCCAAGACTGTGTTTCTTGTCATAAATCTATTTCATACATCGGACATACTACTATTACCTTGAAGCGTTCCTACTAGTATTTAAAAGAACACAAAAAATCCATCTTAAACAGTCCAACATAAAGAGAAATTAAAAATACCTAAAACAAACTCCCACTGAAAATGGCTAAAGAAATGGTCGAAAGGTTTTAGAAAATGAACATTATGGAAAATTGTTGCACCCCATAAATCACGCCAAACAGAAAATTGGAAGAACGATGGAAAAAATAAATAAATAAAATTTAATTTATTTTTCCTTATGTGTCATATTTAATGAAATATAATTTAAAAAGGTTGCTGCCCAAATATACATTAATGTGTGTGTGTGTGTGTGTGTGCGTGTGTGTGTGTGTGTGCGCGCGCGTGTGTGCGCGTGTGCGTGCGCTACTGGACGAGCTTAAAGTATTTTCATTGTCTTTACCTTTTCATGTTAGGATCCAGGGTTACAAAGTCTGAGTTATCTTGAATAGAATTTAATAATTGTTTCGGCTTTTATATTGGTGTTATGATGAGAAGAGAAAATTTACGAGATCTGATAGAAAATCTATCAGATATAAAATTATCCAATGCATAAATGAAAGCCTTGAGCTTTGGACTAAAATTCACAACAGGAATTCTTAAAGGAGACCTATTAATTAATCTGTAATGTAACAAGTCTAACAGGAATTTAAACATTTGGCAACCAGTATATTAGTATGATACTTTTAAGAAATATTTTTATATAAAATATTTTTATGATAATTTTAAGAACCGTGGACATAACGACACTAAATTTACTAAAGACCTCCTCCGAGGATTAATTACTACCACTCTGGTCGCAAACAACGAAAGAAAAAAACATTAACATTGAATATTTGTATCAGGAAAAAACCTAGGAAAACATAAATAAATTTATATCCCCTACTTTTAAGTCACATCCTTACCCGAACATATAGGAATGTATATATCATATTCTCCCAATATATATATATATATATATATATATATATATATATGTATGTTTTATAAAGTCAACTGATAACTTGTTTCTATTTATTTTTTATTATATTTTTCTAACGCGCAAACACATATATATGTATGCGTATATATATATATATATATATATATATATATATATATATATATATATATATATATATATATATATTAACATATATATATAGCTGCATTTAGGTAGCAAGAATTTTTCTAACATATTTGGTTGATTAATATCGACAATTTCTGTCTACCAAATTTTTTGAAAATTTTTCATATTCCCAAATTAGTTGTTTCTTGTAATCAGTAAATTTACCAAAGTCATTTTTTTACTTTTTTTAATTGAGTTCCTTTGGAATTTTTCTTTTCTTCGATTTAGCGTTTTGAGAGTTTATTTAACTATTTTGGAATAATCCCGGCGTTCCCTCGATTACCAGAATCGTATTCAAGACACTCAACTTTTGAGTATTTATGGGTATCTTAATATATATATATATATATATATATATATATATATATATATATATATATATATAAAATCTACAGACAGACTGTTTCGCTGTATCACAGCTCATCAGTGTGACTAGACGTCCGGTTTCCTCAATGCTAGGAAACCCGGCTGAATTGGCGTCAGTCGGGGATTCAACCCCACGTAAGCCAATGACGCACGAATGAGAGGTAAACGTAAATATAAGCCTATTTATTTTAAAATAAACACAGTGTGACTGATGGAACACGATTCGTTTTACCGAAGAGTCTTATATATATATATATATATATATATATATATATATATATATATATATATATATATATATATATATATGTGTGTGTGTGTGTGTGTGTGTGTTTCCCAATTTGTGTTTCTCTGTCAATTATCTAAAAGTTGTTGATCGTTGTTAAATTTCAAATCTCGGAGCTAGATATGTACGACATTAACACGAAAGCAGAAAAATCCCATTTTTTTAAAGCATTATTTCCTACTCACCCGGATAAACAGAAGAGTGGTCATGATTGGATCAAATGATCATTGTTCTACGCTAGACATCCCAATCCCTCTCGAGCAAGGTCGTGTACTCCTCTATACTGCATGAACTGCACAGAAGGGCTGATTATCAGTAGATATGTAACGCTATTTATACAAATATAAACTGCGTCTAGAGATTATATGCAAGTTATGAATTGGTATAAAGAGTTGCGTCTTTAAAGTTATAAGTCCTATTATGATGTTGTTTAGATTCTACTCAATATTATTAACTTAGAGATATCGTGATAGAGAAAACTATTGTTTTTGGTTGGAATAAATTTTACTAAGTTAACAAAACAGACTAATTTGACTGTCAGTAGTTTATTTGCAACTATTTATTTTGATACTTTTACATTATTATACCTTGTAAAACTAATGTAAAAAAAATAATATGAAAAGATTTTAGAACAAATTCGTCAATTTCTTAACGGAAAAACATAAATAAAAAAAACTATTTTAAAAATAAAAGATATATTAACAAAAAATAATAAGAACCTCCTAAAATTTATTGCACCAATGCTCCTTTCTTTTCAATAACTCTTAGCAGCCTTTTGTCAACATCTGATGTTAGATTTGCAATTTTAGTGGCTGGTAAGTTGATTGCAGCAACTTTAACTGCCTCCCAGAGGTCACACTTGCTAATGAATTACCTTCCATTAGAATAAATAACTCTCTTGAGGATGCTCCACAGGTTCTCAATGGGATTTAAGTCACAGCTATTTGAAGGCCAGTCCATAAGAGAATCTTCAACAAATCCCTTTTCTTTCAACCAGGATTTAGTAAACTTTGATGCATGACTTGGTGCGTTGTCTTGTATATAGATCATAGATCTATGCTTGGCTAAAGACTGGTTTTCAAGCCATTCAAAGAAATATTGCTCTAGAAAATCACAGTAACTTTTGGAATTCATTTTAACCCCGTCTTTCAGTTTAAATGGCCCCACGAGCTCATTACCAATAATCCAACGCATATCATGATCCCACCGCCGCCTTGGTGGCGTTTAAAATTGTCTTGAGTCATGTTGCTTGCAAACTCATCCTCGAGCCCAACCATCGGGCCCATCGAGGGTGATCCTTGTTTCGTCTGTAAAACTCACTTTACTGAAATGAGTTTTCATGTATTTTTGCCCACTGCAATCTTCTTTCCTTATGTTTTTTTGTTAAAATGGGTTTCTATATTTGATTTTTACATCAGCAAATTTCCTTAATGCTTTGCACCTTGTTTCCCTTGACACTATAGGAGCACCAGCTGCCTCAAATATGAACGCATTTGACGCATTTGGGTTTCTTATTAATTCTCTTCAGATATGTGATAGATCTCGCTTTGTTAAATTCCTGAATTCAGCCTGAGACTTTTTTTTCTTTGGTTGAATTCCCATTTGACATATTTTCTTTATTGTTCGATGATCCCTTTTCAAATCCTTAGAAATTTGAAGCGAAGACTTTCCTTTGCTAATTTCTTTGCTTATATAGCTCTTTTCGTTCATTGTTAGTTCTTTTTTACGAGCCATAATACTAAATTCTAGTTCTTGCAAATAATCTCGTGACACTAAAAATTGCTATAATTACTGAAAAAATACTAAATATCAATCTAAAATTGAAAATTGGGACTTAATTGCTTTCATGCTTACTCGCTATACATAATAGTACAAAATATTTCATTGGATAACACATATCTATGAATTTTACATAAAATATTTGACAATACCTCTTTTACATATAATCTCTAGACGCAGTTTGTTTATATTAGATTTTACTTTGCATTTATGCTATTTCGTTTATCACTGCTGTCTAACTCAACCAGAAATATTAATAATGAATTCACAAATTCTAACTTATATTACGTAAAATTAATTAATTTAAAAAAAAATATAAGCTATATTTCTGTATTGTTCAATTGAGAACGAAATAATCATGATACATTCTTGAAACATTGCGAGAATTTCCTTTCACTGTGATTTGGAACGATACCTCTGCGAGTAAATACTTGATATAATACATTTTACTAGCTTTGATATGAGAATGTAACCGCTTTGTGGATGGTAGTACTCTGCTCGACGACGCAAAATGTTCTTTCGCTTGATTATATAGAAAATAATAACCTGTTAAAAACGGCTTATTTTATTCCAGGCAAGTGAGTAATGCACCTGAGTCTGCCCAAGTTGTTAATTAATTGGGTATGACAAATTAGGAGCACTGACGCTCGTGGTATGCGTGTCAAAAAGCATATTTCTACCGGAAACAAAGCAACAATACTATCATCAACCTTTATTGTTTAGACTGTTTCCAAGATACTCCCACAAGCCGGAAGATTAACCCATAAATTGTAAATAATACTGATATATATATATATATATATAAATATATATATATATATATATATATATATATATATATATATATATATATATATATATATAATAAAATAAAAAGGTGTCTGCATGCAATCTGTGGAGTTAAGCTTCAATATAGGACATCTAACGTAGACCTGTTTAATAGGTATAATATTGGAGGAATCGAGACTTTTATCATACAGTCTCAGTTACGATGGGCTGGTCATGTCTTGATGACAGGATACCCAAGATCCTAATGTACAGCCAGTTAGATCAGGCCTACAGGAATGTAGGACGCCCATGGCTAAGATACAAAGACAAGCTGAAAAGCAACTTGTCAACAGTTAATATACCACATAACACCCTTGAGCGATTAGCTTTGGAGCGGGTAGAATGGAGATCAACGTGTTTTAGTGGACTCAGCAATTTTCAATCTGCTTGTCTGAATCATCTTCAGAAAGCGAGAGATCTAAAAGGTCGACCAATCTAACAGTGATCTCATCTCACAATCCTCACAGTTGCACCATATGTGGCCTTCTTTGTAAATAATTAACGGGTCTTAAATGCCACTTAAGGTTAGCACATAAACTTTCATAACGGAATCAATAAGCTGGCAGAGCCTCATACGTCGAAACCGACAGGAGAGTCCATTATATATATATATATATATATATATATATATATATATATATATATATATATATATATATATATATATATATATATATATATATATACTTTGCCTATTCTCAGTCTTCACGCCTCAGGTAAAATCTAGATTTTCGAAAGAATTTATATTAATTATTTTCCAATAATATATCGCGTTGCCTACCTGCAAATATTTGACCAAAATTCAGTCTTACTTCTGCTCCATAATCCACAAGAGGTATATGCTATGATCTCTAACAGACGGCTGAAACTATGATAATGCTATACGGTATATTTTGCGCATTCATGTGGGAGCTGCCTGTAGTGTAATGTACGCCGTAGTGTAATGGTTAGTAAACTTATATCGCTAGACTGAATAGCGAGTTCAGTGCTCACTGAGTACCTCATACTCTTGGCGTTGTGCATTATTAAGCGACGCGTAGAAAATCACCAGATGGTAGCCAACCGTTTGATTATGCGAAGAACCACCTCTTACCAAATAGAATGCCGTATTTTCTTGTTCATAATACGACTTGAATATAATATGAATCAGGATTTTTTCACGTTAAACCAGTGAATAAATGAGTATAAAACAACCCCGATGTACAACCGTCAATAATTAATTTTTTTATAAATTCGTACCTTATTATACATTAAAACCGAGAGGGAGAATATATTTCGCTAAAATATATAATTTTTCACGATATTAAAGAAGAGAAATGAACCAGATATTTAGACATTGCGTTTTAAAACTTATTTTTTAATTTTAGGAGAAAGTTGTTTTGTTGTAACATTAATGCAATCTAAACATAACAGAACAAATATATTTCCTTTGCTATATCTTTACCGAATTTCGGAGAATTTCCTGTCTTTGAGATAAAAGACGTTCAATTACGATGATTACGCCCGAGTAACAAATATTTCCAAAATAACAATATCTTTTTTAAACAGTAGTTAGTGAAACCAATCTAACTTTATGTTTTATTATGTATTGTGCTGAGTGTATTTGCAATATTTCTGTTTCAAATAAGAGGTGATTTAATTTGAGTAGGAATGTCTGAAAATATGTACTTGCGTACAATACTTTGGTCTTAAATTTCGTTCAAAATTGTTCGTATTATACACAAGAAAATTCGTTACATCCGCTACTGCTGACTCATGACATTTAAAACTAGAAACTCATTTAAAAGCTTTTTTGAGTTTATGTTTTGTTACACTGTTGTTCACCTGAATCAAAACCTAATATCCACTCAAGGTAGACATTTATGGATAAGGTTTTTGTTAGTGAACAAGAAGAGGATTACAGTAACATATTATGATATGTATGATAAATAACGGTTGACCCAAGAATTCAAGAGGTTAAGGTTTTAGTGAACGAGGAAAAACCCAATCGGAAATCTGTTGAAAAGTGTAAAAGTTCACAGGAACAATTTGTCTTAGAGGAACTTCCTCCTTACTAATGGAATGCGTAGGGAATGATGATGAGTCATTACTGAATACGTCGTATGGCGGGTCTTAGCTGCGAAGATATGTCCTGGTGAATCTTTGGCATGAAACTCATCTCATCATCTACCATGAAAATTGGGATAGAGGGGGAGCAAAGTTTTGTCTGTGGGGAAAAAAGTGTTTGTACAGTGGGAAATAATTCATCATCCACAAGGCCGCGTAAACGATTCTATTTTTTTTTTTTAATTCTGTCAAGACTGAAAAGTGAAGATTGGGCATCTCCAGTCCACATATGGCAGCGATATTTATTTTTTTTTTGTCTTTTTTGACTCTTGCAAGGATAGGGCATATCAGAAAGCGTTAGACATCTTCTAAGGCGGCTGAAGGAACTGTCCCTTTTACCAGCAACTTTAGCGATTGTTCATAAATACGAGTACCACGTGATGTTCATTGTATAAGTCGCAAAAGGCGTTCCAGAAAATAAGACCCATACATTCCAATAACTAAAAATACTAGACTAGACTAAATTAATACTATTCACGACACAAGGTAAAAATCAATTCCTCCTGTTGACGCTAATATTAAGGCATTTATTATGTTATATGTAAGTAAAACATGATATTTTTGAAATATGCTATCTGCCAAATTGCTGATAAGATCCCAAAAATCATTGTGTAAATGAGTGATATTTATTTAAAAAAAAGTGTTGTTACCATTTCAGTTACGGCTTTTGCTACATTATTCAGGGCGTTGTGTGTACCAGATGTAATAGATGACAATGAAATATTGTTATTTAAAATTTTTAGTTAAACAATTCTGTGTATCTAAGCATTATACACAGCTAATCATCAATAAACCCTTCACTCATTAGTATTTGTGAATGTTTTATAAAAAAAATGGAACAGCAAACACATGAAAAATAAAATCATGACCCGATGAGATATATAGGGTGTTTTAAAAAAATTTGATATCATTTCGCAATCTAATAACTTTGTTAGATCTCCTTCAAATGACTTCCAATTTTAATAGCATCTTTATGTTTAATGTTTGTTTTATGTTTTTATGTCTTTATGTTTTTGTGTTTTTCTTATTGGTATTTTTATGTTCTTTAATCTTTAATCTTTTTCTTTCCAGGTATAAAAATGCCGTGTCTCAGGCGGGGCGCATATTGAACATTTGTGAAATCATTCACATAATTCACATGCTTTTGAATTTCTCATTCAGATTTGGAAGAATAAATCTCATGATCTTCAACATTAATACTTTTTAATTTCATTTGCCTTAATCATGTACTTTCTGTGATATTTACATCTTAAAGGATATCAAATTTTTTGAAACACCCTGTATAGTAATGATCGGCCGCTCATATCCGAGTATGCCTTTGATCTAGGCCGGGTAACTAATCCCTTTTACAGACGCCTGCTCAGGAACATTTCTGTTGATTCAACACACACACACACACACACAGCTTACCTGCTATTTTATGATGTACTACGCTCGGTGGATATTAGTAACAATTTCGCATGATCTGGCGTGATCAGCAGTCTGAACAAGTCCAGTAAGCTCAAAACCTCGGTCAGGGTGACTTGTTATTTCGTGCTAGAACAAACATCGACAGATCCCAAATAGTTCCGTCTACCCAATTTCACTCAAATGACTTTGGGTCAACCCATGGTATGGTTAAAGCAACATCCAAAAGGTGCCGCTAACATCAATTTTGCAATGGTGAGATTGAAACCCTAGTCACAGGGTCGGTAAACGAACGTTCTACCCGATCGGTCACGCTCCTATAACGATATATAATATTATTATACTAAGATAACAGTTGACAAAGGTTTACATTTCAAAAAGACCTACAAATAATAAACCAAATCCAACAAATCAGAAAAAACCATGAAACTTTTTCAACTTTATACAATATTTTCCCCATTCAGTTATAGGGACTTACAAAATGATAATGAGTTCTCCGTATATGGGCTCATATCAGTGATGGTTTTCTTACCTTTTATAGAATTCAAAATGGTTATAAATTATGAATATTTTTCATTCTTTAAATTTCTCTTATATAAAAGGGACACAATCGGACCTATAGTTGAATTCACATTTAAAAAAAGCAAATAGCGTATAAACCCTTAAACCGACTTAGTTCGAATATCTATCATTCACCAACACTAAAAGATTTTAAAAAATGTTATGATCAGCTATAGCTGTTTTAGTAATATCGATAAATCTATATCTCAACATAATAACATTATATTAAATAAACATATTGCCAACAAAGAAAACGTTAATTAAAAAAAAAATGCACTTGATGAAAAAGTATGATCTGTCCGTTAAACGGTAAATATTTGACTAATAATATTGCATTTCAAATTAGCAGAAATTCCGGTAACAATGTCAAATCTTCTTTAGGTTCAACTGAAAAACCTTGAAAAATTTGTTTACGCCATCATCGAATTACATTAGGCAATAGAAAATACAAAAGAAAAAAAAAATGAAACAGCACTGCTCCATTTAAATATTTCTGAGAATTAAGGAATGATGGTAATACACATATCATCACGTGGGATTTGTAGCAGGGGCTGAGTCTTACAATGCGAAAAGCAACGACGCAATTTAAGTTTTGTTGAAAAATAAGTTATCTTAATACACCTAAATAAGCCTAACATATTAATCAAAATATATGAATTGATGGTT
The DNA here is from genome assembly GCA_903632075.3 of Acanthosepion pharaonis. Taxonomy (NCBI): domain Eukaryota; kingdom Metazoa; phylum Mollusca; class Cephalopoda; order Sepiida; family Sepiidae; genus Acanthosepion; species Acanthosepion pharaonis. The sequence goes on along the minus strand of CAHIKZ030005267.1, from coordinate 105,231 downwards.
CTATACAGACAGAAAAATAAAGACCAGATGAAATTCGTTGATCCAGGTTAATTTTTAATGTAAATTGTGTTTTTAAAGAACAAATAATCTCACATTATGCTTAATATAAAAAATTAATATTCCCAATTCTAAATTGTTTTATCTATCTATCTATCTATCTATCTATCTATCTATCTATCTCAATTTTTCTCTCTCTCTCTCTCTCTATGTGTATATATATATATATATATATATATATATATATATATATATATATATATATGTGTGTGTGTGGCACCATGCATAATTAGAAAACTGAAAAGAGATATTCATAAATATATGATTTGTTTTTTCGGTTTGTTAACCATTTGATAATTATTTAGAGCTGAAAAATATTTGGGTTTTGAGAATAATTCTTTAATTGCGTTCAAGCGAACTGGGAGAAAGAAAGAAAAGAAGAGGAAGAGGAAAAAAAAAAAAAAAAATATAATACGAAAACCAGGTCATAAGTCGAGCACACACACGCACGATTGATACATAACAGATGTTGAAGGTATCCAGGTCAAAAGTACCTGACCGAAATCCGCGAAAGGTGGAAGTTGTTATCAATTGGTTGGAGAAACGAATTTTAGGGACAATGAAAAAAATATTGATAAGTAACAAATGAAAAGGGTGTCATTGAGATGATAGTAAAAGTCTAAGGGGATGGGGAAGTTTATCTAAGGATATGCAGGCAGACAATCCCAGAATTGAAAATATAGCCACACAAGGTGATGTAGAAATGCTTTTGAGATAATTAAGATTTTTGTTAACAAGCTCCGAGCGAAAGAAAAAAAAGTGAAATATTTTATTAGCTCGCGAGAACGCCACCCAGTCTGGGAAATCCCTTTCTTAGATCGTATCCAATTAGCGATCAACTGTTTGACAGATACCGCGTGTAAAAAAAACCGAGCGTCATTTCGGTCACGTACGAAAAATGGCAGTTTAAGTTTTTTTTTTTTTTAAGCAAGGTGTTTCTCCACCCCCCGCCCAGAACAAAGCCACGGATTGTCCACGCCCGATTAAAGACGTCACGAAGGAAGGAGGAAAGATACCGACCAGAGCCTCATTGGCCGAAGGCGGTCACCTGATACATGAAGGTGGAGGAAAGACACCCGACCAGAGCCTCATTGGCCGAGGGCGGTCACGTGACGTGCGAGGGAAGAGGAAAGATGCCCGACTAGGACCCATTGGCCGAGAGCGGTTACATGACATACGAAGGAGCGGGGAAGCGCGTATGGAAAATCCCTAATCAGAAATAAGAAGAGTGGATACGTATTTAGGATTATCAAGAAAACCCTGGCGCCGACAGACCCACCCCAGTTTTGACTGCCTCAATAAAAGCGGGACCCCAACCGACAGAAATCAGTTGCAGTTGCGCCGCGGACGGCGAGGGAGTTTGAGCGCGGGCGGCGGGCCCGGTTCATTCGCCCCCTTGCGGGCAAGAGAAGCCGAAGTGAAGCGGTCCGTTTGGCCTAAGAAGAGAAATTCGTCCAACCCAAGTCGAAGTGAATAAGCTCGTCCAACCGAAGCCGAAGAGAAGAAGTTAATTCGCGCACTGACGGCGGAGATGAGTGAACAATAATTCAGACTCTGAAGAGAAAGAGATTGCAGCCGTGGACGGCGAGAGAGAGATCAGCCGTGAACGACAAGAGAGAGAGTTGCAGCCACGGACGGCGAGAGAGATCAGCCGTGCACGACAGGTAGAGATCAGCGCCCAGTGTCGAAACCAAACCACACCCCGAAATGCAAATTTCTAGAGAGCAGGCAACTCGAAGCCTTAAAGTTGTATGGTAGAAGCTTGGTGCCACGGTCCACAGAACGGGTCGGGAGGTAGGAATAATCTTGTGTAACGAGCAAATAGATATAAAAAGTTGTTACCTTTTCTTCAATATTTTTGACCTTGTGAGTTTTATTTTTCTTGTGTGTTATCACCTCCGCTGGACTCAGCTTGCATACGGCCCAATCCCTGTTTGATCCCGTCTGTCTAAGATCTAATCACAACGTGGGTAGGCAGACCGGAGATCAGTGCAGTTACCCTGGTAACCAGGCGTTGGAAGCGGGTTGGGAACGACGAGGCTGGTATTCATCTAACCAAAGGGTTAGAACGTCACACTTGGAGCAGCGAGGAGCGAACAGCTGGCGTCGTGAACGGGATCGAACGACACAGTCGACGCTGCGACCAGCGGGGACGACGTCACAACTGGTGCCGTGACCAGGATCAACCCTGAGACAGCCACATCACGTCACATCGATCGACCGCTGTTGCTGAGAAATTTCAAATAGGAATAAAAACGACCCGGGACCGAAAGGAACGAGAACAGAATCGTCTGTAAGGTAGGACACTTTATTTTATTTCCCAACCTCGATTGTTGCTGCGTAGATTGTCTTTCTCTTTAAATATGTCGGACTATGATTCAGATAGAGCAGTGGGGGATGAAGAGGGAGTAAGACAAGGGTTGTCAGCTGATTTAAGAAGGCTGTTAGGTGGACCGAGGGTCCCAGCATTTGACGGCAGCGGGAAAGAATTTAAAAACTGGCTGGCAATCCTGGAGAAGAGCCTAGTTATTTACGAACTTTCAGACCACGAAACCCTGTATTTGGCATACGATGCCACAAAAGGGAAAGCGTCTGAATTCGTGAAGGAGCTCTTGGAGAGTCAACCCCACTTATCTTGGTAAAGGTTAAAGGGACTATTGACCAAGGAATTCGC
>CAHIKZ030005267.1:72500-97500 GCA_903632075.3 Acanthosepion pharaonis | reverse complement strand
ATAAAAAGAACAAATTGAGATAAACAAAAACGTATTGTAATAGATAAGAACAAATCGAGGTAGATAAAAATAACAAATTGAGATGGACAGAGAAAAGAGCCAATTGATATAATATATATATATATATATATATATATATATATATATATATATATATATATATATATATCAATTGGTTCCTTTTTTCTATCTCGAATTATATGTATATCAATTTAGGTATATATATGTATATATATATATATATATATATATATATATATATATATATATATATATAAAATAAATATATATATATATATAAATATATATATATATATATAAATATATATATATATATATATATATATATATATATATATATATATATATATATATATATATATATATATATATATATATATATATATATATATATATATATATATATATAAATATACATATATGTATATAAATATAAATATATATATATATATATATAATAAATATATGTATACATATATATAATATATATATATATATATATATATATATATATATATATATAGAGAGAGAGAGAGAGAGAGAGAGAGAGATGCAATAAAACCCGTGCCTATTTTACAAAAAACTTATCCTAAATTTGCTTCCTTTTACCATATTTGCATTTTATTTTAACATATACACTAAGAAAACATTGTTACATTATCGAAAGGTAAGCCAATATGTCTCTCTCTTATGAGTCACTATTATACGGTTCAATGAATCACATTAGGATATTTTTTCTTAGAAAACATTACTGTACAGTTAAATGAACAAAGGTTATAATTTGTTCTTATGTGTTACTATTATCCAATTCAATTTTCAATTTACCTAATCATATTCCTTTGTGCGAGACAGAGCTAATTATATAAATCTGCTTTTCTTTTAATAAGATAAAAGAGAAGCTATCAAACTTAATTGTTAATATTATTGTTACTATTTGCTAGCAAAAAATTGTAATGTTTCTCTAATTAGTCGAACGAAATCGATGTTTAAAGATAATATTGAATAAACATCGCTGTATACAGAGGGAGCTATGCACAATTTATGTACAGTTAATCATGAGCAACGATTAAAATGAGAATAATGTTATTTTTACTTATCATTTGCAAGAGATAGCTAATATTTCTGTGTCATATTATGAGGAATTAGGATTTGGAGAATTTGACACTCAGAAGAAAATATTGAAGGGGAAATTATCAGCGAGAAACAGCGTGCAAACTACGTAAATCCTTTATGCAAATACAATGCAGAACAGAGATTGAAACGGAGAGTGAGGAGGCAAACATTGCTTAGACCTACAAGCAATAGGGAGATATGGAAAGCCATGATAACTTAAACCAGGAAGAAGGTGGTAATTTTAATGAGAAATGACTCAAAAATGCATCAATGGTATATATGTTGTTTAGACATTTTCTTCAATGTATAAACATAAACACTTCACAAGTGATATGGGTTCATAACTACTTGGCACTTCCGGTGTCGTCTTCCTGGTTAAAATAACCACAGAGTATATAGCTGCTTTTATAGAGAACATGATAAAAATGAATGTTTTATTTTTTCGTGAGTTCGATGTGAATTAGAAATTTGACCAAGTGTCAAACAGGGTTTAACTCAAGAAACATTTATAGTTTCAAAAGAACCAAACAGACAGTTGTGCATTGTTAGAAACACGAAAATCGATCGTATTACATTGTATTTTATTTTAACGACTTGCTTTAGTATATTTTAAGCAATACCGCCGACTTACCTTTGTACACGTGGGAAATGTACTAAGATAACAAATCGTAAATTTAATTTGAAGCACTACAGGCATTCCACTGTTGGAATCGAGGCCTGATTCTTATTTCAGTTCATTTTTAAATGATTGCACTTGAAGAAGAAGTCCCTCATAGCATAAACATATAGCATGCGCAAGATTATCGCAAAAAGATGCGCAGGTGATGTTATCAATTCATATCGAATTAACACGTCTGGAAACTTTAGCGTACAAAAGATATGAAAGAAAGTTGCTCGGCGCAATGGGATTATGAGGAAAACACTGAAATCTTTGTAATTACTATAAATTATGTTATTCCATTATACCGGCTTTCTGAGTTTAATACTTTTTTTTTTCGCGGTGCAAGTTAAAATATTTCAGTAAAGAGTTACTCACGAAATAGGAATGTCGTTGGAATAGGAATATGGATCATTATGTCGTTGACTTTAAGCCATCCATGCATTTCATTCCATTTTTGGAGATAAATCCACATCTATGGCAGGAAATGTGCATATATGAAGAAAAGACTGGCAACAGAAATCTGGTTCCACAGAAGACTACTGATAATAACATCTGCTGAATATGTGATTAAAGAGGAGGTTTTAGTGATGACGGATACAAAAGCTACGCCTATATTTAGAAGCGGAAACAAACAGTTGGAAATTCTGGGATGCATGATGTGGAATGAGGGCTTCGGAATCCGATTGTCAGAGAACATACTGAAGTCAGGAAGAACAGATGGAATAAGCGAGAAACATTCCTAATGTGCTTGTGTATATGGATGGGAGAACAGCTATCTGTGGGATTACTGAAGACAAAACTTAATTAGAGTAAAAAAGTATAGGAAGGTGTGGACAATCTAGATATTCCGCACACTGAAGAGACATGTTCCATTAATAAAAATAATAATTATTATTATTAATAAGTTGATGCGTTTTAATGGATTATATACATTAGACTGTAATAAATAAGGGAGTGTATAAACATCAAGTTAATACAAGATTTAAAAAAAAATCACAATACATAATGGCGGACGGCTTCGACGTGTTGTAATAGTTAGTAATTTTGTCTCGCTAGATCAATTAAGACTGAGAAGTGACTTCGATCAGTACTTCGGGTCCCATTCTTTCCGCCTAGTGCCAAATCTAAGCTAAGCTTAGTAAACTAATATAACTAATGGAGAATATCTAACTAAAAATAAACTTGTAATTCTACGCGTTTTTTTTTTAATTTTAATTTTTAAATAATAGCGGATGTTAAGTTTGACATTTATGGATTAATATTCCGTGTGCAAATGCAGATTATTGAGTATCATTAAAAGGGACCTAAGTGACAGCGCCATTGAATTCTTTACTTAGGAAATCAGCGAGGACAACGTATTTAAATACAAATATGTTTATAATGATTTGGTATTAAGGAGAAATAAACGAGTACAACATAGTTAATTTTAACAAATTAAGTCCATAAAGAATTATATGAAGAATCAAACATTTTTTTTCATGTAAAACTCCTACATTATAAAGCCGAGAAAAGTTAACACCGGTTAGCGAATGTTGGAAAATTATCCCAAGGACGAAGAAAAAAATGAAGCAGCAGAAATGTGATTCTATAGAAAGAATAGTGAAAATTCCTTGGTTGGAGCGAGTAAGCAAGAGAGAAGTCTTAAAGAAAATAGCAAGCAAATGAACATTATACACACAATCAGGAAAAGGCAGTCAAAATTCCTTGACTAGAAATTGAGGAAAGAGGGTATGGATAACTTATCCCTCACAGCTAATATGAAGTGCAAGAGAGATAGAGGAAACAGAGAGTCACATATCTGACGAATATGGATGGCGGAACGGGGGGGGGGCGAGGGTCGTAGCAAAGGGAGAAAACTGTTAAGAACCATACGTGATAGGAAGTTTTGCATAGACACGATCGCCTATTGTTGAGTCAACTAACCTTATCTTCAGATATTGCTGAACATGGAATCGTCCATCCGCTATGCGTAGAACGTCTGTTTATACGAGCAGTCGTCACAAATGTGTCGCAAGGTTTGCGTTTTAATCGTACGCATTTCCGCACCGAACAAGGTGTTCTTTACCACTTTATTACTACTGTTAAATTCATAAAGTCTAAGTGCCATAGAGAAAGGCTCATCCAAAAAACTACCGTAGAAATATTTATATTAAAAGAAGAGGAAGGTTTATTTACGGCAATGCGTTAGTTACTGAAGCCGAGACTCCAGGTGAGGACCAATAATATTACTGATTCTTTTGATTTTATCAAGAATCTCGAACGCTATAGCAAGTGAACCAGACCATATGTAGCTGCAATATTCTTAAGTCTGGGCGGATAGGAGACTCATAGATATGTAAGATAGATTCGTGAGAAGAAGAAAAAAAAGTCTATTCCGACACAGAGAACAAACTTTCTTTGCAGTATAATTTTCAATTTCATGTCAGTCGATAATTTTGGACCGGGAAGATGTAATATGTCATTCTTCGGGAGGTTAGCATCAGTCATTCCGATGTACGTCAGGAAGGGGTCTCTCGAATGGATTAATAAAAAGCAGTTTTGTTTTTGAGACGTTACAAATAACAAACCCATTTGCCCGATTTAACAACAGAATGAAGACCGTTTTTAGTGGGAACATGTGGTGTAGTTGCTATGTTTATTTTCTTAAACAGTAAAATTAATAACAGGCCTCGATTGATAGCAACAGAAATATGCGCATCCATAAAAAAATTACGCTTATAGAAATGAGAAATAATGCCACATAATATCCACTGAAAAATATAATATATATATGTACATATATATATTGTCATCAATCGATGAAAAGACTTTTTCGCTGCATCACAGCTCTTCAGTGTGGCTAGACGTTCAGTTGCTGCGAGCCAGGATCGAACCCCGACCGATTTGGTATCAGACAGAGATGCTTGACAACCCTGCCAAGGGATGACAGAATCCTTCTGAGTGAAACTGGCTGCACGGACCCCATGTGAATATGTCGCTGTTTGTGCTGGCACGAAGTCACACTCATCGTGTCCGAGCTTTGAAAATGGTGGCGTTGTTCCGACTGTTGATCGCGCTAGTAAACGCGCTCTCCCCCAAGAACTATACCTAAGGCCCTCTCACAATAGTTACATTATATACCGCAGGTAGACTCTGTTGGTTTTGATCAAACACAAATATGGCTGAGCAGTCGTCTGCAACTGGCATTAGTTACCGTTACAGTACCCTGGCATCATTGGATACGAGCAACTAGCCACTTCTACACAAAAAGTACATATTTATGTATTTCTATGTGTTTTGCATGAGGTCAATTAACTATTTATATAAATGCAGATTACAAAAAAAACTACATTTCTACGTCAGTATATGTACATCACTTTTATACTACAACTTTTGCTCTAGATAAATTAATACACACATATATCCCTAAGTAAATATTCATACACACACATAAATATATATATGTGTGTGTGTGTGTGTGTTTGTGTTTTATATATGTATATGTGTGTGTGTGTGTGTTTGTGTTTTATATATATATATATATATATATATATATATATGTGTGTGTGTGTGTGTGTGTGTGTGTGTGTGTATCTGTCTGTCTGTGTCTTTGGTCGTGTCAAGTCGATACATTAAATTAGAATACGCAAAAATGTACTTATGTACATGTGTATATGTACAGCTTTCTTATAATCCTTCCCTCACGCAACACATACACGCATCCATATATGTGTGTGTGTGTGTGTGTGTGTGTGTGTGTGTGTGTGTGTGTGTGTGTCATTTTGTTTATTTTGGGATATTGAATCAAAATCATGTGAAAAATCGCTACAGAATTGCGTTCGTGTTTCGACACATTTCAATGCATCTTCTCAGGCGATTGTAAATTAGTGACGAGTGAACGACTAATTTATTTTCGTAAGGAAATTTTCTTCTACTCTGTATTAAACCCTATTTTAAATTAAATGTTAACAACGTTGAATGTACTCTCTTCGTTCTCATCTTACTATATATATATATATATATATATATATATATATATATATATATATATATATATATATATATATATGTTTGTGTGTGTGTGTATGTGTTTTTTGTTGTTACTATTGCTTTTCTCTGGCACTCCTTATTACTGGTTCCAATATTGTCTTCATTTCTAGGCTTGTTTGGCTCAGGAGATTTTTTGGGCCTAGCATATGTGTTGACTCCTTAAGGTTACGAATTTTCCAATGATGTACTTTGTCTATGATTTCAACCTGATCCCACCAATGATTCCCCCATACTATCTAACCAGATGGTGAGCTTGGACGTGGTAAGTTGGTTCACTAAGTTACCATAATGTTTGTCTTGTTATTATATGTTTTTTTGGTCTCGTGCGCAACGACACCCCTCACATAATAATCAAGGGGGTCGCATTCTGTGGATTTAGGTGACCAGATGTAAGGGTTGATGTATACGCAGAAATTGTTAGACAGCCATGACTGGTATCTCCTGTTTTTCCGGCATGGTTGATAATCCTATTGACAAACATAGGGTCATCCAGCAGCCAACCTCTTGAATTGGGACAGCGCCATTTCCTCAAGGCACTTGATGTAGGTCCCTGTGTTGAATCTGATGCCCTGTTGGAAGATCAATGGAGGCATAACGTCGCCATTACTAGTGATCACTTAGATATATCATCCAACGCTTTCTAAATCCTTTGACTATCCTCAGATTGACACCCCCAAACTCTGAAATGTACGCATTGGAGCTTTCAGCGCGAATGCCAAGCATGCCGTTTCCATATTTCTGTCAAAGTGTATTGCGTCATGGTGCTCTTTTTCTCACAGGTCAGTACACAACTGACACTAGTATAGTCGGCAGTCGATATAGTCAAAAACAAACAAAGCGCATGCGCCAAATTAAAAAAATAAATAAAATGGTAAGATTGGTTTGGTTTACGGCATATCAACATCAATGGGTTATTTAATGCCGACAATTTATATTGTTGGTAATTATTTTTTCTTCAAAAATGCATTGCTGGTAATTTTTCCCTTCAATTCAAAACTGTATTCCTGGTAATAAGTTTTTTTCGCAAAGTATTTCTGTTATTAAGACCTATTTTTACACTTTCATAGTGTTTTGACCGCAGTTTGGGGGTTAACTATTAGCCCATAGCTGGGACCCTAACAAGTGCTACCACCCCCGGTCAGGGTGGACCTGGAAACACCAGCAATTAAGAGGAGGCTCCACGCTCGTCAAAACCTCCTGTACAGAGGCGTTGCTGCTGGACGTAGTATATCGTCTTATCCAGGACATTAAAATGGGAAGAATTTACCCATCTCAACCTGTGTATCATCTCTGTAAAACAATATTTGAGTTTATAAAAAAATGAAGAAAACCAAATCAATGAAACACACATAAAATTATCGGTCAATAAGAAAAAAAACTAAAAATAAATAATTTTTAACTTTCAAAAAGCATGCAAGCGCCTAGGAACCAATTTTACATATTATTTATTGTGTAAACAGCTCCCTTACAAACTAAGAAAATACACGAGACAAAATGTAGGTCTTTTTTTAAAGGAACAATTGGTACTTTAGTTATTAACATTTCCGGTGATGTTTCAAAATCGAAAATATAAAAGATGCGTTTCTAATCACTTACAGTTTATTAAATCTGAACTTCCAAACTTCAAGCTTTCAGCGATATGATATAGAAACACCAGCTTTTCTAATATCACATTATTTAAGTTTCGCCGTGATAGATGGGAGACATCTTGGAAATATCTTTCTAGGGTTGGATCGGGGGTAAGTGTAATGGGTAACGGCTTGGAAATAGAAGTCATAGTGTAAGGTTTCAATTTCAGTTAGGTTCATTTTATTCAATTGCGAATACACTTGGGAAAGGTATGGATACAGTAAAAATCATTATTATCTCCGAAAAATGGTTATTATCTCCAGGAAATAATTACAATCTAAAACTATTTACTGGTCTTAACATATAAAAGGTTGATAGGTCTAAAAGAAAAGAAAAAAACACAGTCAAATATCACATCTTGAGGATGATGACAATAAGCTTTAATCATTATCATTCCTGACGTTTTTGTCATCATAATGGAAATATCTAATGATGCTTGGACATCACCAAGTCAACAATATTATTCACTTTGATGACATGAAGGACGCCCACTATATGAGAATAGCTAGAAGGCATACGAACAAATAATTTTGCATTTAATTACAGAGAATAGTCTCTATAAAGATATTTAGAATTAACTGTCGATATGTGCATTCATTTATATAGAGACTATGGAATCAATAATGAAGGGGTTCACAGAAGATATTCTGAGCAAAATGAAATAGCGTGAAAAGGAATTATTTTCGGCATGTGTGAATATATAGTATTATCTAACACAAGTACATTCTGTTCGTTGAGATAATGGCTGGTACATAATCGATAAGAATAACAAAAGGATTATAACAAAGTGTTTTCTTAATCGGTGTTCCAAAATTCGATCTTCTAAAAATGTCCCATTCAAGAATGGCACGAACCTCCCAAGGCAAATTCTTGCAACTGGTTGCAAAGTATTTAATAGAATAATCATCATCATTCATAGAAGTATATATATATATATATATATATATATATATATATATATATATATATATATATATATATATATATATATATATATATATATATATATATATATTTGAGCAAATTTGCGTGCATATATATATATATATATATATATATATATATATAAAAGATAGAAAAGCATTGGTATTTCTGGTGTGTGAGTGTGGATGCATTCTTTGACATAGGATATTTATATATTCGATAGGTATAACTTAAAAATATATGCGTATGGATAAATAATACATATTTGATACATGTTCATATATATATATATATATATATATATATATATATATATATATATATATATATATATATATATATATATATATATATATATATATGTGTTTTGTGTGCGGAGATAGAGAGTTAGGGGAGAGAGATTAGAAGCAGAATGCTAGGAGCAAATGTTTTAAAGCATTCCTAAATAGATAAAAATGTGTCATCGTGGTTAAGTTTTGAAAATTGGTTTATGTAAGCTATCATTTTATTTCTTTCAAAATACAGTCATAAAAGAAGTTTTGGCTTAACAAAGTTATGGCAAAAAGAGAAATTCTGAATTTTGATAATTTAATGGGAACTTTAAATTTGTTTCGAGCCAGGATACTTATGCTTTACAATTTTAATTGAATATCAAAAAATCTATTACATCATATAAAGAAATGAAATAACTATGCTAAGTAAATGAAACAACAAAATTTGCAGGTTGACGAGATCCCTTTCATATTTTGACATGAACTCCATGGATATATGTTTGCCAGTATGTATGAACGCCCTTTCTCTCTCTATATATATATATATATATATATATATATATATATATATATATATATAGAGAGAGAGAGAGAGAGATGGATAAAGTTATCAAGATGTCTTTTCACACGTTTCCCGTCCAATTCAGTCAAAATATCTATACCGATTATTAATCGCCATAACCTCCGGATGGTTTATTGGGAAAAAATATTGTGTGTAACAGATTTTTCCTAATTTCGATATTGGGCGTTTTAATTTAGATGCTTCACCCAGTAATGTGTATGGTGGCGGTGTTGCCTCGTCCCTCTTTGCGCAAACATTTTTTGTCTCGTGAAGTCAAAAATATAAAAGCACAAAACCACACAAAATAAACGTATATAAAAATATGCAACTGAGGCATATATATATATATATATATATATGTATATACATACACACATACAGAGACACACACAACCATGTGCACACACAAACACTTGACGGATTTATTCGGGATTTTGTTACTTCATACGTCCTTATAGCGGACACGTTTTCTTTACATTAGACGCCACAAGAGAAAAGCCTGGAACACAAGAGTAGGAATTGTTTAATCACGTGGAGTATTACAAATATATATATATATATATATATATATATATATATATATATATATATGTGTGTGTGTGTGTGTGTGTGTGAGTGTGTGTGTGTGTGTTTTTTTGAAAATTGTATGATAAAATAAAAAAGGTTTACTTGTGACGCGTTTTTTTCTTTAGAAATTTCACGCTATATAAAAAGAGTGGGTTTAGACATATATATATATATATATATATATATATATATATATATATATATATATGTGTGTGTGTGTGTGTGTGTTTATTCAATCAACAATGAATTCAATAATTTAATACTGTTATATGTAAGATATATCCTCATAAAATTGTTCCTCGTCTTCTACATATCTCTTCTTAAAACCACTTTCTACATCTCGAATTCCCTTCCACTTTTAAAACAATTACACGTACGCTTTATATTTCAGGGTTTCTTGTTGGCGCAGAGGATTTATCTCCGCCTCCTCTATTACACACTCACACTTATATAAGTGTCATCTACCTGTCTATCTATCTATCTATCTATATATATATATATATAGAGAGAGAGAGAGATTAAGAGAGAGACTAAGTCATCGACTCTAGAAAAATCCTCTTCAAAATGCAGAAAGCACTGTACATCCGGGGCACATAATCAGTTCACATCCACTACCTAGATTCGAACCAGGACTAGTCGAGTCTAGAAGAATCCTTAACAGAATGCTGAATGCAGAATGAGTTACTATAATGATTTGCCTAAATACACTAAATTCTATTACTTATATATCCTTACTTTACCCAGCTAATGCGCTCCGATGGAGCAGCTCTGGGGAAAGGAAAGACAAGTCTTTTGGGGCGTGATCCTTACGGTTATGAATACTTGGATGAGTATCACCACGGAATTTGTGATTAGTTGCGCTATATCTATTTTGGTAATTTTTCCTCGGCAGATCGCACACAAAACACGGACTTTTTTTCGGGGTAACTGATTATCTCTTTCACTACATCTTCGTCAGCAAAGTCCGTTGGTACAGTTGGTATGATGCTTGCGTTGTATCTGATAAGTCCGGGTTCGAATATCGCTAGTGGATGCGCACTGCCGATGAGTCACAAAATAGGTCGAAACAGTCGTCCAGTCATTTCTGCATTCTGTTGAGTATTCTTCTAGACTCGATGTATTACTATAATGATTAGCCTAAACCCTCAAAATTCTATTACTTATATATATATATATATATATAGTGTGTGTAAATTATTTTCAGATAGAGTGAATCATTAAAAGAATAAAATTAATAAGAGTGGAAAAGAAATTAAATTTTTTATCTACGCCATATGCTTTGACTAACCTTTCAACCACCTCAGGGACATTCTCAACTTAAAAAGCCCGGAAAAACTAGTGACATTCTCGATTCTGCAAATAAAATCATCCAACAAATTTAATCCGACTTTGATAAAATCCCTTCCGAGAGACTTGTCTCTCTTTATATATATATATATATATATATATATATATATATATATATATATATATATATATATATAATGGATATGGACATGCTTATTAACTAATTGGGCATCATTAAAATAACACCATTGTTGAATAAATGTATGCAGGATCCATATTTGAATCTTAATGAGATAATATTTGTCTTGATTTTCTTAAAGATAAAAATCACACGGCGTAAGTTTCTTGGTTTAAGGCCAAATATTATTCTTCATTTGTGTTGATCTTTTGTCACAATATAAACTGTCAGATTATGAGTAAACAGACTGGTAACAATATATTCAGAAAACCCGTGAATGTTGAGATTGGCCACGTGTATCAATTCATCGCAATCAAGCAGTGAATGATTTCTATTTAAGATAGAAACAATAAAAGTCGTCAGAAAAAGCTGAAACGCCTCAATAAATAGTAAGAACCAAATCGGAATCAATAAACAATAACGCAATGATTTATACTTCTGGAAATTATTCAGAAAAAAAGGTAAAAAAAAACTAAGCTAAGTTAATTAAAGATATTATCACTTTCCTTTGTTTACTCTTATTAAGGAAACTTGTGAAGCGCCGTCTAGTCGCTGATTCTTAAACATCTCTGAGCAACCACATATAGATTCGAAAACATAAGAAACTTACACAAAGACATTTAAAGTTAGCCTTGCCAAATTTGTGTAAGCTTTTACACAGTGAATACCCAATGTGAAAAAAAAATCAGCATTTTATATCGTAATAAGAAAGAAAATAATATCACAGGTTTGTCTGTTGCTCAAGTTTATTGAATGATCTAGCCAGTGTTAGAATCAGAAATTTGAATGAAGAAATTGAAGACAGGTTGCTTTACTTGTGTAAGAGTCGTCTTAAAATTAATCCAATACGTCGGTGTGAATTATAATGAGCGTTACATAATGAAAAAGAAAATCAAATAGATAAATAAATGCATTGGCTATTGCTGGCAAATCTGGTCTAATTCTTCTCATATATATCTAGAGATATCGACAAAATCCAATGAAGGATCAGGAATGTTATTTGTCTTGACCTGACATCTCAGTTTTAGTCACTTAATCATTGCCGTAAATTAGCTTCCCTGTGACGTTTATTAAGCATTTGCATATTAACTGTTTTGATGGGCTTTCCGCTTTCGTACCAGGATTTTACAAATTTAAGTGTGTTACTAGATTGACAACTAGGTTTCATTCTTTTGAAATTGCTAGATATAATGATAAATTCTATGGTAATAGTTTCTTTCTTTGCCACTTTGTTTTTCATTCAACCTCGATCTTCAAATATTTAAATGTAACGTTAATCGACATCTTCTGAGTGCGTCCTTGAATACTGTCATCTCTCCACAATAATAATTTTTGTCCCAGATTCTTTCATTTTTCATTTTCCTCTTGTGTCACAGTAGCTTTATTGGATTGATGGGGTGAAATTTATTAAAAATCAAAAATAGAAATGTTGACAGATGAATAAAGTAAAATAAAGGAAAATAGGAAAAAATAAGCGATAAAAGGATCCCCTTTTATTTTTGTTTTATAATTCTCTTTTTTTTTTATTAATTACATTCAGAGAAGAATATAACCTCATCTATCTTTCATTTGGTTCATCGCTAGATAAATAGAAATGATTTTGCTTACCGCTATATTAAAAGAGATGATAGGAGAAAGTTAAAGTAGAGAATTCTATATTATATCTTATGTTTTTACTTCCAAGGCAAAGTTCATAGAAATAAGACGGTTAGATACGAACAAAAAATAAATAAATAAATTTAACCACAAGAAAATGTCGTATAGAATTATAGGAAAATATTAAAATCTGGTCACTCATATCCGATTATACCTGTCTGAAAGAGCGACTAGCCAATGACAGTTGCAGACGTTTGCCAGTAGTAAGGCTTTCAAAAGGTGCCACAAATTGGGATCGCCAAGAAGACACAATATATTCTGACGAATCGAAATCTGGTTTTAGTACGCGAATATTATATTCTATACTCTTGACTACGTGTCGACTATAGAAAAACAGAGCGAATATATATTACACAATAAAATACAAAGTTACCTCGTATATTGTTCGTGTCGGAATTACAAAATAAAATTGAACTTTGACAGCAGTAGAAAAATTAATCCAGAATTTATCCATTTCGATGTTTCAGTCAGACGAAAGGCATGAGACGGTGGTAAGGCGAAGGGTTGAACGTAGTAATCTTAAAGGGAGAAGTTTTTATGAAATTAACACGGGTATTAACCTTATGAAATTAAATCGGGGTTATATGAAGAATGAGGTGTTAAACTGAAATTAAAAGAGGGCCGCAAAGGGGGGGGGGTTATATCTAAAACCTTTTTTAATTACAGTGTAACCCGGATATAAGAGAGTTGTCGGGATCGGAGAAGAAGTCTTTTATATCCGGGTTTCTCTTATATTCGGGTTTGGTCTATTTTATATACATTAACACAGGCTCTAATTTGGGACCAGACAAAATCTCTCTTATATCCGGGTTTCTCTTATATCCGGGTCTCTTATATCCGGGTTACACTGTATATATAAAAAAGTCAGGTCCTACATAAAAAAAAAATCTACCAAATTATAATTAAAAATGGGATATATTAAAGAGATTAACAATAAATCATTTATATTAAATTTAAGTAAGAATACAATTAAAAAAATATATATTAAAGATTTGTTCAAACACGCACGCACACAGACACACAGACACACACACACACACGTATATATATGAAGAAATATACTCTCAAGGTGTGCTATATTTATGGAATAAAGTGCACAATAATAGAGATAAAGCTTGTATAAATATAAAAGTGGGCATTGAAGCCAACACTTAGAGGCGACAGGCTGTTTCATGCTAGACGCAATCGTCAGGCTACCTGCCGATTGCGTCTAGCATGACACATCCTGTCGCCTCTAAGTAATGACTTCAATGTTCACTAAATATATATATATATATATATATATATATATATATATATATATATATATATATATATATATATATATATATATATATATATATATATATATATATATATATATATGGGTCTGTCACTCACTTTATCCACTGTGCCATGTGTCCTCAAGGACACATGGCACAGTGGATAAAGGCTTTGGTTAGATCCAGTGACAGACCCAAAGAAGGTGAGTTCAATACATGGTTAAGGCAGTGGAGAACTTTCAGAGGGAAAATTAGCAGGAGATAAATGATAACTGACATCCATCAAACATGGCACAGAACAGTCTACCCCAGTGATCGAAATAAAGGGTTCAGTTCGAAATTCCAACCACCTGAAGAAGGCCGGAGCGTACAACGGCCGAAACATTGTGACAAATATGGCGACAAAGATGAGGACAATAGTCCAACTAATGTAAATCCTGTACATAATACCTCATCTCAGAAATATAGACAGACTCGGAAAATATTCCTCAGTAGCTTTTTGGCTCATTTGAAGTAATGTTCAGAGAATTTCCGTCAGTACCAAACTGTTTCAAATTTCTGAAATTGCCACCTGAAAAGTGTATATTTCGCAATGCTTTTGATAGAAATGTGAATTTGGGGTCAGTTTTCTGTTGTAATTTAATATATTCTGAATTATATTCTATTTTAAAAAAATATAGAAAAAAACCCAGATATGTTTGATTCACCAATTTTTACATCTGCCTTTCATATACGTTTTAGAAAAAATGTATTTTTCCAAAAATCACACTCCATTGTTTGTCTTTTCTGTGCCTTCTTTTAGTTATGCTGTATTTTCTTCAGTACGTGGAACATCATGGCCATACAACTTCCAGTACATTCTAGCCTTTACCCAATTTTATCTTTTTACTATCACTGTTCTGTCATTCAATTACTCAAGCAATTTAGCTAAGGTACTCTCTGATTTCCTCTGTCCCTCCTGTCTTTAGCATCTCCTGTTATTGTCAATTTTCCAATTCTTTCATTCCTCATTATGCGCTCAGAAATTTCAATTGTCTCATTTTGATTCTCAGTGTAAGTTAATAGTGTATTTAATTATGTCGTTCTTATTCTGCCAAAGTTATGCTAAGCATCCTTGAGTATAACACCATTTTATGCATCAAGTTTTCTTTCAAATGTGCGGAAACTTTCCAGTATTGTGTGCCATATAGGAGGATTGATATTACATCTTACTTCAGCACACATTCCATTGTTTCTGTCGAAATTTTCTACTGTTTACCGATGTATCTAGTCATTTGTGGCATCAAACTCCCGGTATTTGTAGCAGCAAATCACCGGTAATTTTAGCAGCAAACCACCGGTAATTTGTAGCAGCAAACCACCGGTAATTTGTAACAGAAAACCACCTGTAATTTGTAACAGCAAACCGCCGGTAATTTGTAGCAGCAAACCACCGGTAATTTGTAGCAGCAAACTACCGGTAATTTGTAGCAGCAAACTACTGGTAATTTTTAGCAGCAAACCACCGGTAATTTGTAACAGAAAACCACCGGTAATTTGTAACAGCAAACCGCCGGTAATTTGTAGCAGCAAACTACCGGTATTTTGTAGCAGCAAACTACCGGTAATTTGTAGCAGCAAATTTTATATACTGAGATCAGGAAATGCACTGCAAATGTACGGAAAACATTACCCTTCGTTTGACATGCGCTTTCATAAACTACTTCAGGAGTCTTAGTCTGTTATGGAGAAGAGGGATGATAATTTTGTCTCTGAAAACTAGCGGATCAGCGTTAAAATTTTTCTCTCGCACTTTCATTCCTACTCTGACCCGATACTCGCTTCTCTCTCAGTGCTTGACCTCTGGCTCTACACTTCCATAAACAAACGCAACATGGGAACTTTGTGTCGCCTTTTTGCAGCTCAAGGAAATAAAAATTTAATCATTTTCATGTCAACCCAAATACCCCAGATATGATAAAAATAAATTATTCTTTCCATTATCTCCTTGATGGGTTCATACTTTTCTTTCAAGATGATGCTTTCTGAAAAATCAATGATCAGTTTTCTCTTATTCGTTGTTGTAAGCTCGACACATATTTAACATAAGAAACCGTGATATGTTTACATCCTCTGCACGAAGTTGCTGTTTTGGTATTAAGTTCTAGAAATAAAACAACGTATAATAATTATATTGTATTCGGATACGAATTAAAAAAAAATATAATTTTGTTCTCATATCTTATTTAACACTACAGATTAAATATCAAATGAATTCAATAAACTCACTTAAAACACCAAAACTATCTCATGATGTCTATAATTATCCGTTATGGGCAAAATACTTGCATACTCATATTACTGTTACGATTAGGAATAGTTTAATTATGAAATCCTTTAATAGTTTGAATGAGATACACATACATATTATTAGCTATTTAGAAAATGGTGGGATTATGGTAAAATCTCAAAAAATGGATTCCATTTTTATAGAGCCTTTTTTCGTCATTAAAATATCAGATTAATTTTCCTTAATAATGCTTGATTTGAATTGATTAGGATTATAGATTTTGATTTTCCAATCTGGAAGCCTTGAATTCCCACGATAATGAAAATTTTCGCCAAAATGAGACATTTTGGTACAGAGAAAATCTTAACTAATAATAAACAGTAAGAGCCATTTTGGGATTCGTCAGCTTCAAATTAGCCAAAAAGGAGTTTTCATCCTTGTACCAAAATATATGTAGGCCAGTGAAATATATTAAGTATCTTAAAGAGATTTCTAAATTTCTAGCCATTCTAAACTGGTTTTAGAAATCACTTTCTGAAATGAAACTGAAATTGAGTTCGTCATATTATATTTAAAATGTACTTTGGTATGTATCTAATACATAAAAGAATTGCAAAATGTTTTCTGAGAGAATTAGAAGTCCTATCAGGATTCTATTTACATTATTCGGACTTTTGTCCTCATCTTTCTCGCCATATTTATTAAAACGTTTCGGCCGTTGTACGCTCTGGCCTTCTTCAGGTGTTCGGAAAGTCGAACGGAACTGACTCGCTGGGGTAGACTGTTCTAGTTCCAAGTGCCATGTTTAATGGATGTCAGTTATCTCCTGTTAATTCCCCTCTCCAAGTTCTTGAGGATACATGGCACAGTGGATAAAGACGTTAGTTAGATTCAGTGACAAGACCCAAAGAGTGTGAGTTCAATACCCAGTTAAGGCAGTGGAGAGAGATGAATTAACAGAAAATAACTGAAAACTGACATCTATTAAACGTGGAACTAGAACAGACTACCCCAGTGAGCGAAATAAAGCGTTCAGTTCGACGTTCCAACCACCTGAAGAAGGCCAGAGCGTACAACGGCCGGAATGTTGCAATAGATATAGCGACAAAGATGAGGACAATAGTCCGAATAGTGTAAATAATACCTCATCTCAGAAATATAGACATATACTATGGGGATTCATTATTGGCGAGCATATTCTTAATAACACAAGATATGCAAATAATCAAATATTTAAATAAGACAGAAAGGAAACTAAAAGAACTACAAAAATTAGTAGCAGACATAGCAAAAAAGATAGAAGTTATTAGGAGTTACAAAGGATAAGAAATTGTGGCGATCCATGATCACCAACGTCCTGAAGAGACATGTTACATAGAAGAAAAACAAGAAAACACAACCTTTTTTCATTTAAGATTATTTCATATATAAAGTGCTCGAAATACAGCATGACCCAAAAAGATGGGAACTATTTAACAATCCAATAAAACCAAGAGTGATGGAAGAAAAATATTTTATTCATAATAATTGAAACCTTGAAACATGCCATTTAAGAAACGATGATGGAATTTTCATTTTTTTAAAAATACGTCCTGTAGATGGCGTCCTCCTGCACGAATGCATTCTTGAAATCTGCTGTTGAGATTCCTCATTGACTGCTGCAACATCTCAGCTGGGATACTGTGAATTTCATCTTGAATTCTAAATGGCGAAATATTTACTTGCTCAAGGTAACTGTCTCGCAGTGTTACCACTTGCTCATGTCTGGCAATACGCACTTCAAAAATTCCCGTTTTTTGGGGGTCAGCCTGTATATTGAAAAATCGAAACGTTTACTTCATCGCATACTGTTTATTTCTAATTTGATTGGATTCAAATATTAATGACAATATTTAGAAAGATCGATCCTCACTGGATTAATCCAAGAATCCTTATAATAACATTATTAAAAAGAAACTACTAGTAGAATAGTGGGACATTTAGAACATTTACGAGAATTACAATCACTTGATCTCCAGTCAGTTCCACTGTGAGCATAAATAATGAAAAAAATACGTTTTCGAATTAGATATTCGAGCATAATATAGATGTCTGACACAATGATTGATAATCACTGAGCACATTTCAAAGTTCGATACGTACAGTGAAGCATGTCGCTAATATTATGATCGGACAAAACGGATTTTTAAAAAAAGACAGGAAGTCGGATTTTACTGGGGAACGTTCGATTTGAGATTCTTTCGATAATGAAGAATGTAGTGCAGACAGGAAATTGAAGCTCAGGACAAAATTAATGACATGGGTATCCATCATATGATTTTCCAAGGGTTCAGAAAATCGATTTTATGTTTTGTGAGCTAAAATGTCTCTCTCTGATTCTTTTTCTGTTTCATTCTGTTTCTCTCTGTCTCAGTCTCCCTTTTTCTCTCTCTCTCTGTCTCATTCTCTCTTTCTCTCTTTCTCTGTCTCCGTCTCTCTGTTCCACTATCTCTCCGTCTCTCTTTCCCCATGACCGTCTCTCTTTCTCTCTTTCTCTTTGTCCCCGTCTCTCTGTTCCTCTCTTTCTGTCTCCGTCTCTCTGTTCCTCTCTCGCTGTCTCCGCCTCTCTTTCTCTCTCTCTCACTCTGTCTCCCTCTCTCTGTTCCCCTCTCTTTCCGTCTCAATCTATTTCTCTTTCCGTGACCGCCTCTCTTTATCTCTCACTCTCTTTGTCTCCTTCTCTCTGTTCCTCTCTTTCTGTCTCCACCTCTCTTTCTCTATCTCTGTCCCCGTCTCTCTTTTTCTCTCGCTTTCTCCGTCTGTCTGTCTTTCTCACTCTGTCTGTCTCTCTCTCTCCCTGTCTGTCTGTCTTTCTCTCTCTGTCTCTTTCTCTCTCCGTCTGTCTGTCTGTCTTTCTCTGTCTCTTTCTCTCTCCGTCTGTCTTTCTCTGTCTGTCTGTCTTTCTCTCTGTCTCAGTCTGTCTGTCTGTCTGTCTCTGTCTCTCTCTCTCTCTCTCTATATATATATATATATATATAATGCATAATTTTACTTAACAAATATGTAACAGTACCTGTTGGTTGGAGTTGGATGCATGTATAAATTATGTGCGTATATAATTTCTATCCATCTATTTATCTTTCTGCGTAATATATATATATATATATATATATATATATATATATATATATATATATACACTCAAACTTCAGCGTACAATCCTACATTGATATTCACATACATTATTTAGCATAAACATATTTATATAAACCTCTATACAAGCAGTCATTGACACCTGCTGTGTTCTCTGTCCTCTGGGTGGCTGATTGCGTAAAAGACAGTTTTCTTTGTATGATGATTTGTATTTGACCAAAATGACCTTTTTGACATCAAAAATCAATCACATTTTCAAAAGAAAGATATCTTAATACAACCATTTTATTTTCTAGCTTGCTTAAAACGAACTTCAATTACTCAAAAACATATAAAAAGAGAAGAGATTATTGTTGAGGAAAAATAAATGCGCTTGTGAATGAATAATTACATGTATACATGCATGTGTGTTGTCTTGCGGTTTATTTCTTAGACATGTGTGAAGATCATATAGATATTTCTGTGTGTATAAATTCGCAGACACACACGCGCACACACACACACACATATATATACACACACAGAGAGATATATATATATATATATATATATATATATATATATATATATATATATATATATATATATATATATATATGGGGCGATAAAAGGAAATGTAGAAATGTGTTGATTGAAAACATCCGAGAACGTTCGAAATGGAAAATAGTACACTTGAATGCATTTGTTAAATAGCAAATGAAAAAGTAAACTTTGTAAACGGTTTAAATAAAATAGATATTCATTTCACTTGCGCTAGATTGAGTTAATAATACTAATACTACTACGACAAATTATAATAATAATGATAATAATAAAAATGCATGCGGTATTGCTGTCATATATGGTCTGGTGCCCTTTCTGTTTGTCTCAAGGTCCTTAATAATATCCAGAGACGGATATGTAATATAATTGACCTTGATCTGGCATCTCGTCTGCAGTCGCTCTCTCACAGACGTGCTGCTGCCTCTCTCTGTTCATTTCACAAATACATTCACGGTAACTGTTCTGATGAGCTGCATTCAACTAGGCTTTCATCTCGTTCTCACCTTTTAATTGTCGGAACTGTTAAATGTAGCCGTCTCTTCTAAGCGTCATGTCTCGCAGTTCTCACTTGAGGAACTCCCTTCCCATTTCTTGTTTCCCTGATAGCTATAATCTCCAACTATTCAAATGTAATGCCAATCGACGTCTCCAGATGCCCTGATCTATCCCCTAACCTTCACTTCATCCTTTCCGCTATCACTCCCTCTCGCTCCAACTCTCTGTAAACCCCTTGTGTCCCATAGGCTTCCCGCCTTGCTTGGGGTGAACTGCTTAAAAATGTAATAATAGTTAATATATATATACACACATTACAGCGAAAGCGTAAAAATTCTACGTAACTACAGTCGATTTTAATGTATAACAATGCATCTCATCAGGCGATTGAAAATCACTGGCTAGTAAACGATTTATTTGTATTCAAAAGCCGTCTACAAGCTCTTTTTCGAAAAAAAAGTAAGTCTTGAGGGCTTTATCCTGATCAACCAATCAAATAAGACCTACGTTAAATTTAAGCTAAGCGGAGAAGCAAAAATTATAAATCATTTTTTTATATAAATAGGTCATGACCCGTAGATTGACAGCTAACAGCAGACAGACATTAACTTAAAGTTCATATATATATATATATATATATATATATATATATATATATATATATATATATATATATATATATATACAAAACCAGAAATTCCATTTCTCTAAGAAATAAAATAAGTGGTAGAGTGACAAATTAACTATAAGCTAAACAAGTTATATGCTTTTGAATTTCCTACATATTTATGTTTGTATTTGATTGATAAAAGGCTTCTTCAAGTAACTCGTAAATAATTATGTAAAATGTCTAAAATATTAAATAATGTTACTAAATATAATATTGCTCAAACCTAGAGAAGCGAAATATAATAAATAAATAATATTGCTCTACTCTGTATTGATCGCTATTTTAAAGTAACGTTGGAATTGCATACGTTGTCATCGTACCTGGATATTGCATCCCCTAGGGTTCAGCACAGTTTACATTTAATTAATGATCTAACATGGAAAAGATCAATTTTGGAATTACGTTAAAAAAACCTTCCCATCCAAACAAAGGGAAATAATTCGAAAAATTTGGTTTTAAAGACTAGAGATCTGATTAGAAGAATAAGATAGAAAGTGCACTTGTTCGTTCTTCATCGACATATTTTATATAGATAGATTAGACATCTAATACATTAGATCTTTATGTGTTTAGGAGTTTAAAAATTGCACATCTCATTGAACGCTTAAAGGGCTTTGAAACTGATCTACTGATTATAAATGACATAACTTTTCTTACAAATCGGAATCAGTTTCAGAGGCATTTAGATTGCGTTGTTAAGGATATTAATATATCCGATCAAACATTTGTTAAATATGATATAAATACTAATTTTTATCAATTTTGATCTCAAAGAATACAATGCATTAATCAAAAACAATTTCACTGAGAATTATAAGAAGATAGATATTAGCAATATTAATTGTGTTTACAAAAATAACACTGCTTCTGGAAATATTACTTAAAATTAGGAATAGGGTTAGTGAGCTCTGGACTAAAGTATCATATGTCTTACTTAAAGATCATTAACCAGATTTTCAGACCAAATTTCCTACAAGGATCATAAAACCTACCAGATCAGAAATTAGAAGGATAAGCAAAGTTATACTGGATCGAGTCAACAAACAGATTAAATGACGCCTTGGACTTGGATTAGTACCACAGAAGGCATTATATAGTTTAAAGTAATTGGTAACAAAAGCAACTGCTCTTTTATCCAGTTTGATATTGTGGATTTTTACCCTGACAACTCCAAGAATATCTTTAACCTGGCTTTGGAATTTGCCAAAGAATATTCTACCATCTCCATTGAAGGGAACTCAGGAGATCAGTTTTCATTCACAATAAAAAAAAAAAGGGGGTTAAGAACTCTGATGATTACTTTGATATTTCAATGGGATCATTTGATTCTTCAGAGTCTTCTGACCTGGTGGGTTTATTTATTTTATATAGCCTTACTGCCTATGAAGATGTCAAAGTTGATAATATTGGTTTATATAAAGATGATGGTCGTAATCTCAGCAGAATTATCTTCATAGCAGTGTCTAAGAAACCAGGTGCAAACGAATGTGATTCCACCGAACAATCAGTCTAATAAGCGACGTAACAAAACTCATCATCGGGATTCTGTATCAAAGAAAATGATAGCGAGCTGTTACATGGCATCTGTCGTCTTTTACGCCAGCGAATGTTGGAAGGTCCTCTTATTTATTTGGAATTAAAAGGAAAATGTAACCTCTTCTTTCGAGAAAAAAAAGGTTATAAGACTTGAATGTTTACCTTGCTTAACGAATCAAATATGACCTACGTTAAATTTAAACTAATTGAAGAAGCCCAACTATTTTAATATAAATGGGTCCTCTTCTAAATTAAATATTAGGAACGATGAAATTGTACTCCGTTCGTTCTCATCGTACCTATATATATATATATATATATATATATATATATATATATATATATATATATATATATATACAGGCTGACAAAGTGGATGCCACAGTGATCTGGGGAATCGAAGAATACATTGAAGAGGCCAACAAACAGCTAGCCGACATAGAAAACTATAAAAGCTTACCTACAGATCCCCTCCCCGAATAACAAAAATAATTAACAAGCTCACTAAACATAATGCTTCGCAACAATCTAATTGACAAGGAAACATGCACAAAACTTACACCCACAAACATTACACCTACTCGTTTCTACCACCTTCCTAAAATACACAAAAGCAACAACCCAGAAAGGTTGGTCATTTCATTGTTCAACTGCCACACGACCAAAATTTCCGAATACGTAGATCATTACATACAATCTCTAGCTAAGGAAGTAAAATCCTACATCAGAGACACAACAGATCTACTAAACAAAATGAATCACAGACAAACAGTTCCAGAGAATGCTATTCTAGTGACTATGGACGTAAGGTCACTCTATTCAAACATTAGACACATCGAAGGGCTAACCGCCCTTCAGGATGCACTTACTAAAAGAAGAAAACAAGACCCCCAACAGAAGTTATCATAAAACTCATGGAGTATGTCCTTACATTAAATATTTTCAACTTCAATGGAGCACACTACCTTCAAATAAGAGGTTGTGCCATGGGCACCAATGCAGCTCCATCATATGCTACAATATTCATGGGAAATTTTGAGGAGACCCATATCTATCCCCTCATTGGTAGCGACTGCGCATTCTATGCAAGATATATCGGTGATATATTCTTTGTATACACGGGTAGTGATGACAAAAATATCCAATTCCTTATGACCCTAAACACAGTGCACGGCTCAATTAAGTTTGACTATGAAAAATCCACAACATCAGTAACATTTTTAGACACCCGCATTTTCATAGATGAAAATAGGAAACTACAAACGACACTACACACTAAAATCACCGACAACCACAACTATCTACACTTTAAGTCTTCCCACTCTAAACACCTCAAAGAGAACCTTTCCTATTTACAAGCCCTTAGAGTCAGAAGGACATGTTCCAACAATGAAGAATTTATTAAACACACTGAAAATCTGGAGCATCAATTCACAACACGTGGTTATAAACAACACCTAATCAGGGAACAAATAAATAAAGCAATTTCCACACCTAGAGAAGTCACTCTAATGTACAAGATTAAAAATAAATCTAGCCGCATTCCTCTAGTAACTACTTTCAACCCCACTCTGCCTCCACTATCCGTAATAATCCAAAGTCCCTGGGAAATACTACATCTCAAACCAGACCTAAAAAAAGTTGTTTAAGGAACCCGGCTTTATAGCATATCCTAGACCTAAGAACCTAAAAGAAAACATAGGTATTAAACACATTTCACGGGACACGGTAATCCGTAATAAAATAACAACAAAAACAACAGGATTTTCCCAACCATGTAACAACAAAAGAAGTTTATGATGCAACCACATTAAACACACGAATTTATTCACTAGCACAGTCACTAAATCTACTTTCAAAATCTACGACGATTCTATCTGTAGAAGTCATATCATAATTTACCTCCTAGAATGCACACTATGCCAGACACAATATGTAGGAAATACTGAATGGCCCTTTCACTACAGAATTAATAATTATCGCAATCGAATTAAGTCGATCCCCATGAAAAATTATTACCTGTAGAACAACATTTCCGCCTAGAAAAAACACGATTTCAAATCCCATGCCAAATTCACTATAATTCAGAGAATAGAAAAGTTCAGAGCAGATAACATTAGAAAGATTTTAGAGTACCATGAAAATAAGTGGATACAGCGTTTAAAAACACAATATCCAGCCGGGCTAAATCATA
>CAHIKZ030005267.1:30000-70000 GCA_903632075.3 Acanthosepion pharaonis | reverse complement strand
CGCCTATCTTTGTCAATGTTGCAGCAATATCTATACAAAAAAATCGGCAATCATTCGTCTTACAAATGTCAGTGATTTCTTACAATAAATTTAATTTTGGTAGGTTTTAATATCAACAGTGACACATTCAGAAAGTTGTACAGACAAAAACATAACTACATCCGCATACCCCCTAACTGGCGCCTCTTTCGTTCTCCCCGACACCCTGACTACGGAATTCAATTCCACTTTAAGTCTCAACATACCCGAAGCAAATCTAAGATAATTATTTCTTTATTTTGTCTCAGAATGAAGCACCAGACCGATAGAAATTTAAAATTCCGAAGCAGATGAATTTTTTCCGGAGTGGAAAATTTTCCGAATATTTCTCTGGCGTTTGGTCGATATTTTTAGTAATTTAAAAAAAAAAAAATGTCATTCACTTTCTCATTTGCTTTAAAGAAAATAAATACTTTCATTTTGACTATTTTCATCTATTTTTTCAGTTGTACATTGCAGGTATGTTTTTAAAAGTAGTACTGTTTTTCTTTTAATGATTTTTTTTACGTTTCTTCAAATAATTAGTTCGTTGAAATAATTTTTGTATGTCATCAAGTATCAAACAAATCTGACTAAATATTAGAAATAAGTAATTTTATAGCTAAACATTTGAGTGAGAATTTCCGAGATAACCATTCAACCTTATCTGTTGTAGATGTCAGGACTTCGAATTGATCGAATAGAGGAGGATTTGCTGTTGTTGAGCACACTCTTGCAGTGCCGCCAATAATCTCTAGAACCAAACTTGTAAAGATGATATACGTTGTTTCATTTTATCAGCAAACAGTAACTTTTTTGAGGGTACGCTTACAGTCGTTACGAGCAGAGACAAAGGTGCTTCTGTTGCAATCAAATGTGTCACACTGGTACACGTGATTCTTGCGGGCTATAGCGGCCGCGCATGCAGGTTAGAACCAAGAAGATGAATTCCGTTTAACTTGGTAATTTCTTGCTGGGATGAAAGCATCGATGCCGGCTTTCACCCAGGCGGAGACCACTGTCGCGTATGTATGAAGAGAATGATTAAAAACTGTATTACAGGGGACGTCACGAAGGAAGTTACAGAACGAGTCCCAATCCGCATTTTGATAAGAGAAAGATATTCTGTTGGTATGAGTCTTTTGGCTGGAGCGGAAAGATATGTTTAGAGACATAAAACATGATCAGAGTTGCCAAGAGAGCATAGCTGCAAATTACGCGGTGATGTAATTTTGGGATGTGCGGTTGATATAATGGATAACGGAACGGGAGAGGAAATCAGAGAACCGAGTTCGAACTGCAAACGCGTTATGTTCACCTATGTATACATACTCTTGGGAAAGGTATAAACCCACCTGTTCTGAGTTTAATTAGCAGGACAGGTATAAGTACAGCATTGTTAACTCCCAAAAATGCTGATAGACTAAACATATTTTTTGGCTTTAAATAACCTGCAAAAGGTTGATAGACCGTAAAAAAATCAAACGGAGCTTCTATTTACATACATTGTGTATCATCTAAAAACTACAGATTTTAATTTGATTATTTCTTATTTGCAATAATGAAGAACTGGTGGCAATTCAGTTGGTTTGTTTAAGAGAATTATTTTAATGTTGAAATCAGATAAACAAGGAATTTGAATGTCTTATCATCGGACAAAGAAAATGGAATATAAATAAAAATTATTAAAATGTAAATAAGGAAATAAAGAAATATAAATTAATAAAGAAACTTTTTAAATATATATTTCTTTAGTTATTTAATTTATTTGTGTCTTTTAGACTTTACAAATATTTAAATGTTCTTTTCGTCATTTTTTACTCGTATTTAAATAATCTTAGAACAAGCACAAAACACTAAGCAACATGCATTATTTACATTATTCGGGCAGTTATCCTCATCTCCATTGCCGTATTCACAACGTTTAGGCCGTTGTACGCTCCGGTCTTCATCAGGTGATTGGAATTTCGAACCGAACCCTATATTTCGTACACCAGGATAGATTGTTCTAGTTCCACTTGATATGCCTCTCCCGGATATCTCATTTATTTCCTTTTAACTCAATTCTCTAAGTTTCCGTTCGCTACTGCTGTGGACAGGTATTGAACTCACAACTCTTTGTGAATATGGCAATGAAGATGAGGATAACAGTCCGAATAAAGTAAATAATGCAAGTAATCATAATAGCATATCTCAGAGATATAGACAGATAATAAGCAATATTTATGAGTGAATGAAGGGTGCGTAGTGAATTTATGGAGAAAAAATAACCTATTTTTTTAACGATGCATAATTGAAAAAAAGAACTCACTATTAAGATATAAAAGTTCATTTCCTTTAATTTTCTATATATTATTTTTCGGTGAAGTGAACGAATGGACGAAGCGAAAATACGGTGAATCCAGTTATCGGACAAATTATATATGTTGTTATGATTGCCTTTGCACTCTTACAAAGAGAGATATTATTAAATGTAAATACTGTATACAATTCTTTCTTTCTTTCATATATTTTGTTTTAAATTTCAATTCTGAGAGTAATTATTATTAATATAATTTTATTATTTCCAGCAGTTGTCCTTATTGGGTGTGATATACAGCGTGAATGATAAGTAACTCCCTATTTTATATACGTTTGCCCAGCCAGGAATCTTGACTTAACACCTTGTGACTTTTTACTTTGGGTTTGGTTTAAGGAATAAGTCTACTATATCAAACTAAGTCCTTGGAAGAACTTGAAAGACAAATAGAAGAAGTTATGTATTCCATATCACAATAGATTCTGGTAAAATAAGCTGCCGTGATTCCTGGAAGGTTCAAGAAGCTGATAACGAAATATGCTGCCCATAAATAAAACACAGTTTCCTCTCATATCCATTGCTTGTAAAAAAAAAAATTATAGTTAATAAATAAATTATAAATATGTTAAAATAGGGAGTTACTTTCAATCAACCTATAGATACCATTATAGAATCAACATTTAGACAAAGTACCTTATGGATATCATCAGGTATCAATTGTTTTGGGAGATATGGAATATCAGTTGATCATTGTGTTTTTTTGCCCCGGTAATGAAATAACAATATATCAAAATTAAGCCCAAATTAATTTTCTCATCTTCGTTAATATAGTGATTCAATAAGCGTGGTTTACTTGTGGTACAAGGCCGAGATTATGGAGCACGCAGTTTGAATCTTAATCACTACGCAGTCGTAATTGATCTAGCGAGACAAGTTTACAAACCATTATACCATGCCAAAGTGCTCAAATGATTTTCTAAGCGTAGCTTAGATGTAGAATAATGTCGAATGTATGAAGCACCCCGTGTGGATCGAACACACTATTCAGTCATAATTGATATAGCGAAATAAGATTGCTAGCCATTACATTACATCGGATTTCCCAAGTCAAACTACCAGATATTGATTGATATAGATGTTATTACTGACACAGCGTTTCAGTCAAGGACCTCCTGGACATCATCAGCTGTCTATTGTCTTGGCTGACATGGAATATCAGTTGATTATTATGTAATGTTTTCTCTGTGATGAAATAACACAATAAGTAAATATTAATCAGACAATATTCATCTGTGAATGCCAAGAGGGTATTGAACGAAAGAGTGAGCATATAATAATATTTATACCAAAGAAGAGGAAACCATAGTTCAAAATAATAAAAGTATTTTTTTTTTGTAAATAGTATATATTAAAGTACATTTTGTTTCGCGATCTCGTATTTGAAGTTGCTTTTCCGTATGTGATAAACATGAAAAAATTATTGTGTCACAAAAAGAATATTGACATATTTTAATGCGTTGGACAATATTTGAAGATATTTTCCCCCGGCAAGAAAAAGAAATATCTCCGACTATAAATATCGGAAAGCAAGACATTTTATATCAGACTTCTCTACAAATATTTCTTTTTGATCACAACATAAAAAATAACTCCCCACCCGCTCCACTGGTTAAGCTTACTTTTTTTTTTATCTAGCGCAGATGTGACATATAATTGGTTAATCAAGACATACCCGCAAGTTTATTTTTAATTCTGACTTTATGTCCCCCCACCCACCTTTATCTTTTCGGAAAAGAGGTAGCAATTTGCTTTTGAAATTTTCTTAAAAAAATTATTTAATCGCCATTTACTTATCATCGACGGAAAAAGTACAATCAAAGTTTTGAAATATGAAAGCTTTTGCGTAGCGATTCCAAAATACTTATATTATAATCTTTTTTCGGTGGAGTAATGAATAGCGGCTGAGGAATCGGAGAGCCATGTTCGAAATCCAGTCGAATCCTACATTCACTTACGTGCTAATACGCTTGGGAAAGGTGTGAATCCTCTTCTTCTCCCTCCAGCTATGGGTAAATAGCAGGACAGACTGGGTTCTATAGCCTTGGATGGCAACTTGTCTAGGAGAAGGACAACTCTGAATTCAAAACCTGCGGAGGGTCATTTGGGGACCTTGTGGCACGTAATACACCAGATCTCTGTATTCGGCCCTTCAAAAAGTGTGGATGATATTGCATGGGACTTTCACCACTATAATCAAATCTTATATGCTGTTGTCGGGATCTCGGTTTCCTAAGAACTGATCGGCTTGACCTTCATACGTCGAATTCGACGGGAGAGTCGAGAGTGAGAGTGTATATATATATATATATATATATATATATATATATATATTCGTTTGAAAATGAAACGGGACTAGGGACTTTAATTTAATTCTATAATTGAAGTTTTTAGTTTCTGTTTTTGAAACATGGTAATTCCTTTGTAACGATGGAACCATATTTTCAAATTAGCATATTTATAATATTTATACATACATATATATATATATATATATATATATATATATATATATATATATATATATATATATATATATAAACAGATAAGAATTGGACAAAGGAGAAGAATGAAAAATGTTATAGTCGCCACAGATGACAAATGCAAAGAATGAATGATAGCAAAAAAGAATGCAAATAGAATTTGTAAACCAATTTTCGCTTCTTAACCTTTAAATCTCAATCGAGGAATGAAGACAACTGGGCATCACGACTAAAATTGTGGAAGTAAATCTCTTTACAACTTGGTCTTATTTAAATTTACAGTAACTTCTATGCTCCGTGTCCTTTCATGAGGTTTGAGATCATGGCTCTCCACAATTTCTTTTCATTTGTTTCTCTTATTTAATTTTTATCTTTGTGTTACCTCTCCTAAAACATGGCCCACCATCCATTTGCACGAGGTCGTACGTAGGTTTGGCGTTGCTTTCCTCCCTTCCTCTCGCCTTTAATCTCTGATGTAGGTATAACATTTTCCAAGCCCTCTTTCCTCATTCTGTCCCCTGTGAATTTTAGCTCTCTCTACATGATGTTAAGTATAAGTATCCTTTTTGTTTCCTTTTTCTCTAAAACTTCGTCGTTGGTGACATGTTCAGTCTATGGTATTCTCGGCTTTCTTCTGGAGAACTACATTTCTGTTGCTTCAAGTCTCTTCTTCATGTGTAAGGAGATTGCTAAGCATTCACTGCCATATAAGAGAACTGATATTACATAAAAATTCAGTACTCTTTTCTAATGAAATTCTTTAGATTAAAATACCTAGAAAATGAAAATTCACAACGTGTAAATATTAGAATAGAGTAAATTAGAAATTTCTACAATCCCCATTCTTGCAGAATGATACAATTATTTTAACAATAAAAAGTAGTTTTATATGTTACTTTTTTTTTTTTACTTTACAGCTCGCTTTTTCAGCAAATAGCGTCGAAGTCTAAATTAGTTATTTTAGGTAAAAAAACACAACCAAATCTTAAATTTGTTTGCGTTTATTTTAAAATTTAATGCAGTTTTGCTTATGACTCATTTTACTAAAATTTCTAGATTTAATTTAGCTTATCTTATGATTCATTTTACTAAAATTTCTAGATTATTAAAAAAAATACGCTAGGTTCAATTGCTTCAGTTTCCATACTTCTTTAATCTTTATCCAGTTTATTTTGTTATATTCTTTTGTGAATTTTCGCAATCGCCATTCTTGAAGTAAATGATGATTTGAAATCCAACACGATGCCACAAAAAACTAAAACAAAAACAAAAACAAACCAGTTTGGTCACGCTCTTCTATAAAGACCACTACAAAAAATTGGAAAATAATCTATGCAAATTAAGAGAGTTTTAATCAAAGGAAATTCAACTTCGACATCAACCAAAGTAAGAAATAAAGGCATTAGCCAAGAATACATAATAACCATTACAGGTACACAAAAGTTAACAGACAAATCAAGCAAAATTGCATTAGCGCTGAAAACTGAGATTCTAGAACTGCAATAAATAAATCTACTGGATACAAAGCTGTGAATGACCTGGAGGAACAGAGTGTTTTTACTGCTCGGCGATAAATTGATAAATTGATAATGCATCATTATTCATATTAAGACCAAGAGATCTCAGCTTACATTATCTAATATCGTAAAATCTCTATCTATAAAAAGCAGGATGTGTGTGTGTTTGTGTATGTGTGTGTGTGTGTAGATATTCAATCAACAAAGAATGCACGGCCGAAATTTTCCACGGATTTGCACCAAAATTTACAAGCACATACTCCAAGTTAGCGGAAAGGCCAAGACCGACTTTGCATTTCCCAACTCACATCGATAGTGGAAATAATCAATTTTTACATGCTTTTTTTACGGCAATTATCATGTAGTTTGCGGCCATTTTCTACTGGCCAGAGTGAGAGCCTATAGCTGGCTGCCACGAATAGGCAGGAAGATTCTATTAGCCAGCGTGAGAGCCAACAGCTGACTGACACGAATGTTAACTAGCATGCTAGCATGCAAAAACATTCGATACCTGCATTCGTCACAAGTGGGAAAAATTTAAATCTGCATGGCACTTTACTCCAATTGGCTCATTCGCTTGCTTAAACTCAACGTTGATTCCGTTTCCGTAGAACTGGGTTGGGTGTGAAAAAGTATTTGTTGTTAACATTCTTTTTTCATTCGGTTTTTCCAGTTACGAGTCCTTTTTTTAAAGCTGATCGTTTTGTGTTCATTTTGTTTAGTTCGTTTTTCGTAACAGATTTAATGTTTAGTATAGAGCTTAGAAAAAATTCTCAGTGTGAGATAGGCAAGAAATAAGGCATGTAGCAACCTCAGCACGGCAAAGGGCACTCCTTTAAAGGCAAGGAAGGGCAAAAATATTTTAAGTCAAGTGATAGCGATTGCTGTATGAGTCATACGATTTTTGAATCAAGCACGGGCAACGCCGGGCCATGTTGCTAGTCATTCATAATTGTTTGCTACATATTTTCCACGCTATTTACTTTATTCGGGCTATTGTCCTCATATTTTTTGCCATATTTAGTACAACTTTTCGGCCGTTGTATGCTCCAGCCTTCTTCAGGTGGATAAATCCAGTGACAGGACCCAAAGTTTGTTAGTTTAATACTCGGTTAAGGCAGGGGAGAACTTGCAGGGGCGAGGAGGAATTAAGAGGAGATAACTAACATCTATTAAACATGGCACGTGGAACTAGAACAGTCTACCCCAGTGAGCGAAATAAAGAGTTCAGTTCGACATTACAACCACATGACGAAGGCCGGAGCGTACAACGGCCGAAACGTTGTAATAAATATGGCTACAAAAACGAGGACAATAGTCCGGATAATGTAAATAATTTACATAATACTTAATCTCAGAAATATAGACAGATATTTTCCTCACTATAGTTAGTGTCAACTATTGATAACTTTTGATGAAGTGTTTGGCTGATAGTTTACTAAAAACCAAGTATTGACTAACGATTCTGCCTATAAGCCATTAACACACATTGTTCAAAAAAAGAATATTTGTTTAATGATGTTGTCGTATGTTTTTTCTTTCTCCTTCTCCCCTTTATTTCTTTATTTTTTTCTCTCCCTCTTTCGCCTCTGTTTCTTTTCTTTCTGTTTCATTTTTCTCTCCGTTTCTCTATTTTCTTTACTCTCTCTCCCCTTTCTTTTTCTCTCTCTTCTTTCATAATTTCTTTCTTTCATATCTCTCTCCTTTCTTTCTTTTTCTCTCTCTTCTTTCATAATTTCTTTGTTTCATGTCTGTCTCATTTCTTTCTTTTTCTCTCTCTCCATTCTTCCTTTTTCTTAACTATTTCTATTCTCTGACTCTTTCTTTTTTCTCCATCTCTCCCTTCTTTATTTTTTATCTCACGTTCTTTTCTAACACCTTCACATTTCTTTATTTTGTTCTCTCACTCTCTCTCTCCCTGCACTGTATTTATTTTATCCCCACCTCTCCTTTCTTTCTTTACACTACCTGATTCTTTTCCTCTCTCTCTCTCTCGTTTATATTCTCTCTCTCTCCCTCTCTCTCTCAGTCTCTTCCCTTTGTTTCTTTTATATCTCTATTTCCATTGTTTTTGAACTCTCCCTTTTGATTGTTTTATTTTTCTCCCTTTTGTTACTTCTCTCTCTCTCTCTCTCTCTCTCTCTCTCTCAGATATTTTCTCCCTGTTTCTCTACTTCCCCTCTCATCTCCTTCGTTTTTTCTCTCTTTCTGTTTATTTCCTCTCCCTTTATCTTTTCCTTTCCGCCTTTCTCTCCTTACCTTTCTCTCTCTCTTTCCCTTTTTCTTTTCTCTCTCTCCCTTTTGTTTTGTCTCTCAAACTCTTTGTCTCTTTTCCTTCTTTCTCTCCATTGTTTATTTTCTCGCTATCTTTTAATTCGTATCACTGTTTTCCTTTAAATTGCAAAATTTATGAATATTTTAATCTTATATTTTCAAGGCCGGTAGGGAATCGATAACTTTATCGCGTCGCCATGTTTCTACATCCTTGTGCCGGGAACAGTTCTTCTTTTAGATATTTTCTTGAACATAATAATTTTTGCAAAATTATTTTATTATCCACTGCAGCATTTAAAAGATACTTTGGATATTCTCTTGCCTGATGCCCAGAGAATCAAGTATTAAATGTAGTTCCCGATTTAAAAAGTGAAAATAACTCATGTAATTCTGATAATTTGTTTGGTTATCATATGATGTTCTAGTTTCCAGAGAAGAGATACAAGTGTTTAATTAACCAGGATTTATCCAGAAAATATGCGGCAATCACTTTAATTTTGTTCCAGCAATTAAGCGTTTCATTTAAACATGCTTAATTATGTTTTTATTTTCTTCCAAATCTTGAGGTTCAGGTTGGGGGAAATAATTAGCAATGCTTGTTGCCAAGTTCGGTGTAATTTCAGTCGGTAACGTTGGATATGTGATCGCGTAGAAATATTTTCTTAACTTTGGCTAACGTAAATCTGAGGAGGCCACGTATAATTTACGTATAATTTTTCAAATTTATTTTAAAAAAATATGTCCTTGGTGAATATTTATTAACGTTTCCCGGGAGAGCATTTCAGAAGTCGGCTATTTCAAACACCAGAAACGTGAATAGAGGCCCGTTTTAATATAATGTCATAATAAACTTTCTTGAATTCAGAGTAGTATCTAGTGTAGAGTCAGTGTTAACAAACTGGTGTCCGGCGTGGTTACTGAAATAATAACTAGAACGGCAACTTACAAATTATAAGGGCTTATTTTAAACAAGTACAATACAAGTAGATATTTACAAGTTCGAGTGAAGCTGGAAAGCAAGCCGGTATTTATCCAACGTCCCCATGAGGCAGGATGTAGCACAAGGCCGATTTTTATGTTGGGCTATCCGAGAATGTAGCCTCGGGCAAAATTTCCCCCTAGACCCCGCATAAACGAGGTCGGGTTTTTCAACCTCCCCAGACGAGACTCAGTCCTTCGGCATAGCCTCGTCTAAGTTCCTCTCTCCCCGAAGGCAGAGAGTTCAACCTCTTGATGCTTGTTGAAAAGCAAGCCGGTAATTACCCAACCTCCTCACGAGGCAGGTTGTGGCACAAGGCCGGTTTTTATGTGGGGCGATCCGACTCGGGCAAAAATTCCTCGTAGATCCAGCATATACGGATTCGGGTTTGTCAACCTCCCCAGACGAGACCCTGCACTTTGGCATAACGGCGTCCGAGTTACTCTCTCCCCGAAGGCAGAGAGTCTGACGTCTTGATGCTGGCTGGAAAGAAAGCCGGTATTTACTCAACCTCCTCACGAGGCAGAATGTGGCACAAGGCCGGTTTTTATTATGGGGCGATCCGAGGTGTAGTCTCGAGCAAACTTTTTCCGTAGATCCTGCATATACAGGGTCGGGTTAGTCAACTTCCGCAGACGAGATTCTGTCCTTCGACATAGCCTCTTCGGTGTTCCTCTCTGCCAAAAGGCAGAGGTTTTGACGGATTGATGGAACGAAAGACCCCCCCCCGTGATCGAGTCCGTCGATGCTCATATTACTACTAGAACGGTCCAGTTAATAGAGGTATATAACTTCTTTGTATACCACGGGTTATCAATTCGTTCCCTTCAACAATATGTAATATCTGTCTTTAAACATACTGCGGAGTGGCAGAAATTTTCATTACAGTTTCATAAAACATCAAATCTTATATTTTGTGTCGTATTTACAATAATAACTGCAGGTTTCGAAAATCTAATAAACCCAAATATTAAGAGACAGAAACCAATTCAACATATTACCAAGAAAAGGAAGCATTTAAACAAGATTTAAAAAAAAACATTCATTTTAATAATTTTTCGTATCTCGTATTTTATTGAATGTTTTTATTTCTTTTTCATAGCATTTGGTTTTATTACATTTTCAAAATCTGCTCTTTCTTTTTTAATAACCCTCTACAATATATATTGGGCGGAAACACTACTAGAATTTATTACTAGTGGGCGTACTCTGAACAATATATGTTAGGTAACTGACACTGTGTTGATGGGCGACTCAGAAAAGAAACTTCAGCAATTCTTAGGCAATTTGATTGAAGAAAGCAAGGAAAAAGGACTAACTATCAATTGCAAATAGACAGAAAGTATAATCATCAGAAAGAGAAAATGCCTAAGACGCGAGAAACAGATTGGAAATATAAACATCAAGCAGGTGCAGAAGTTCAAATATCTGGGAAGCGTTTTAATAGAAGATGGAAAATGCTAGAACCTAGATCCGAACAAGCATTGGACTAACGAAAAAAGTATCCGCAAAGCTAAGCCTAATACTGCTGAACGGAAAAAAAATATCGTTAGTAACAAAGTACATAGTGCTGGATTGCTACGTGATATCCATCCACTTATATGAGAGAGAAAGTTGGACAATCTCTCCACGGAAGAGGAAAATACTAGAGGCAGCTGAAATGAAATGTCAGTAAGCAACAAGAATAACTTCAAGAAAATGGCAACGGAAAGAATTCTTATACTCAGAATGTGGAAAATAAAGCTAAAATTCATTGCACACATAACGTAGGTGAAAGCTTCGGAAAATATATAACCTCATGGAGCATATTGGGGAATGATAGACAGCGAAAGGAAAGAATCCCATTGCTTGACAAACTTGATTTAATGGATGGTAGAACAAGGGTGGAAATCTTAGCAAAGGCAGAAAAACTGCTTAGGGCGACATGGGATAGGAAGTTGTGAAGAATCACGATCGCTTATTCTTTGAAAGGACATGGTATATAGAAGAGATTATTGGATAACTGAATGAAGAATTTGAAAAAAAAAATCAATGTGATACTTTCAATTAGTCCAAAATGATGTTTTTCTTAGAGCAGTACAAACGGACATATTTTTTTTTATTTTAAGCGTTTCACCCCAAGCAAGGCGGGAAGCCACTAGGACGCAAGGGGTTACAGAAAATAGCAAGATCAGATAGGAGTGATAGAAGAAAGGATGAGGGTAGTGGATAGATTAAGGCAACTGGAGATGTCGATTGACATTACACTTGAATAGCAGGAGATTATAGCTCACAGGGAAACAAGAGAAGGGAAGGGAGTTCCACAGGCGAGAGTTGCGAGACATGAAGCTATTAGAGTAGAAGAGACGGCTACATTTAGGAGTTTTGACAGTGAAGGGGTGAGAGCGGGATGCCAGCCTCGTAGGTCGCTGGAACTCATGACGTCTGGGAACCAGCGAATGCAGCTCCTCGGAGCAATTTTCTATGAAAGTACTTGTAGAACAGACAGAGGGAGGCGACGGCTCGTCTGTGAGGAAGTGACTGTAGACGAGACGCCAAGGCAGGGCCAACGACATTGCATATCCGCCTCTGGAGCCTATCAAGAACCCCGAGGCAAACAGAAGGGGCGCCAGACCATATATGGCAGCAATACTTCATGCAAGTGCGAATTGTGGATTTGTATATCTGGAGGATCGACTCAGGGGAGAAAAACTTCCTAGCGCGGCTCAGGGAGCCAACTTTTCTCGAAAGAATATATAAATACAAAACAAAAAGGAAACAAATAGGTTAGTTAGCAATATGAAATTAGAAGCAAATTAATTAATAAAATCGCTGATTCCAAACAGACGGCCAAATGACTTTGAAACACAGATTCTCCTACGATCACCGATAAGCAACATCGATCTTGGTCTGTACATAGATAGCTGCTTGGAAATCCCCGGTGATTTAAGCTTGGGTCTACGTGTGGTTCAATAGATAACAACTGTGATTTCGAAATCCGAGAACACAGTCCCAATTCCAGTCGATTTCGTTATATTTACTTATGAGTTAATACTCTTGGAAACTATATGAATCTATTACTACTTCCCCATCTATGGGTTCAATAGTAGTACTTGTATCAGGGTATCAGTATTACGTAAAAAAAATATTGAAATCTTATATTTCTGACTTCAAATAATATGCAAAGGGCGATAAACCGTAACAAAATCCCTATGAAAGTATTTCCATTGGAACGAATTAGTTGATATGTTTGGTCATGAAGACATTCTTAGTTGACCTCGAGCGAAATAAATACAATATTCCTTGTTATATTTCGTCTAGTCCTTATTTATTGCTTGTCCCGTATCTAGAGAGTCCAAGTACATATTGCTCGAACCAGGGATTGAAGTCATTATTAATATGTCATCAAATTCACTAACAAAGCGGCTTATCTTTTTTTATGCTACTGATGTTTGCTGTCATCTATCTATCTATCTATCTATCTATCTATCTATCTATCTATCTATCTTCATTTATTTATTTATTTATTAACAGCTCCCATATCGTATTCATTTCTATGCTCAGCCTACTAAGAGTGGCCTCAGAAACTAAGATAATCGCTGATTCTTTCATTATGTCTACTCTTAACCTAACAAAATCAACATAGGTCAGTCTGGCCGGTTAAAGAAACCATAGTTTTAGGGGAAATAAGTAAAATAAATGCAATATAAACACAAACACACTCAGTTCGAATCTTAAATCTTCCAGCCTATTCTATTTTCCGCAGTTTTAACTATTACGCCACAGACAACTTCTCATTGAATGCGCACACACGTACAATAAATCCTCCTTCTGTGTGCCGTGTTTCTTCAGGACTGGGACTATCATAGCTTTGCACAAGTTCCTAAATTCCATAGCTCATAGAAATGTTCTTTTTTTTACTATCTTTCTACATTCCTGACATCCATGTACAAAATTTCGTTATTTCGGCTATTCGCAGTTTCCCTTCGTGGATCTGGCCTTCAATATATGAGGGTCAAATTTTTCAGACCTGCTTCTCTTTATGTATTCCATAAATTTGAACTATCTCTTTCGTATTTTATGCATAATTGTCTGTTTTCTTGCATTTTTCTTCAGAATTCCCACGTTGACATCCATGCATTCTCTGCATCTTTTTGTACAATAATAACTCTGATACCTCGAGTCAGTGGGAAAATTGTCCAGCATTCACTGTCATTATTCATAGCATTTCTGCACTCTTTTATTTATTTTTAACGAGGTTCTAACGGAATTTTCCTGTTTTTTGGAAGGCAACTGTAGATATTCCAATTCGAAATCGGATGTTTGCATCACATTTTCCCTCTTCTCCTTTCCTTCTTTTATTTTCGTATCTCCAATTCGTAGCTCGAAACTTCGGTATTCTTCTCTTGCTGACAAAAATTTTGTCCTCTGATAATTAATTAGGTTTTTTTTTTCCAGCTATCCCTTATTATTTTGCCTAGGATGTCCTGTAATTTTATTTCTGCGTCTGCTATCAGAACAGTGGCATCTCCATATTTTATTTTGTTAAGATTGTGGCCACCGAAAATAAATCCTGGTATGAGTTCAAGTTCTCTGTATAGGTTGAATAAATGGCGTGAGAAGCAAATCCTTGTTTTACGACCCTTTCTATTTTTGTGAACCTAATCAATCGGTTTTCTATCGCTAGGAAGGATGTTTTTCCCCACTCAAAGTTCTGGATTATTCAAACATCCTTAAAAAAAATAAATAAAT
The DNA here is from genome assembly GCA_903632075.3 of Acanthosepion pharaonis. Classification (NCBI taxonomy): domain Eukaryota; kingdom Metazoa; phylum Mollusca; class Cephalopoda; order Sepiida; family Sepiidae; genus Acanthosepion; species Acanthosepion pharaonis. The sequence continues at coordinate 55,642 of CAHIKZ030005267.1, read as the reverse complement.
AAAATAAATAAGAAGGTCTATTCTTCTACGTATAAAGATATTTCAATTTAGTTACGCTATTCAAGAATCGGTGATTAGAAGAACTGTACATCCGTGTTTCTCTAAATAAACTATACTCTCATACAGCCAGAAAGAGACGATAGTTAGTTATCGTGCGCCGTTTTGCTCCAGTAATCATTTCGATGAGGCACGGTGGGGTAGCGTATAGTGGCTCAGATTGAGGAATCGGAGAGTCGAGTTCGAATTCCAGTCGAAATAATTACCGTCACTTACGTGCTAATACCCTTGGGAAAGGAATGAATCGTCTTCTCTCCACAGCTATGTATAAATAGCAGGACAGACCGATTTCTATAGCCTTGAGTTTCAACTGGTCTACAGCAGAAAGAAATGACAAACTAGTGCGTGAGAAAAATCTGTCTCGTCAGTCATGTATCGAAAAATACATTATTGCCTAATCGTGTATCACGCATGGCACATAACTGAACAGAATCATTTCGGAATGGTCTGAGTTTCTCCCAGACGAATGTAAGGTAGAGAAAAATGCAAGTACCGATATATATATATATATATATATATATATATATATATATATATATATAGCTTCTCAAGTGCTACATAGAGTCATAGAGCGAAATAAATATATTATTCTAAGTGTAAACGTGTCTAGTCATCATCGTAATATAATACAGAGTCTATCATTAACGTAGTGAGTTTTATGCACGTTCCCCATCATCATATCGGACGAACATATGGTGTTGCTATTTTTGTAATCATTATACCACAATATAGGTGAAAAAGCCACTAAGACTTTACGGGCTACTGGAAATGAAGGAGTATGAGAAGACTTTGGTGAGTAGAAAGATCAATAAAAGAACAGTTTTCATGAAGGAAGATGATGGCGACTGAAGTTTAATTTAAGCCTATTAAGATTGTAAGACACCTGATTAGAGTGCTAGGCGAGTGTTATAGTGAAACAAACCTATTCTATAGTTAATAGACTCTCCCACCTATAATAATAATTAGTAGTAGTAGTAGTAGTAGTAGTAGTAATAGTCGTGAGGTCGCTCAGTGAGTTGGTCTAAGTTCAATCTGAAGTCGGACGACCAGCTGACCGGTTGAACTCTCTGCCTTCGGGCGGGAGGAACCCGAAAGAGGCTACGCCGAAGGGCGGTGTCTCTTTCGGGGAGGTAAACCGAACCTGAACCCGTTTATACAGGTTTAAAAGGCATATTTTTGGCCGAGCCCATGGGCTCGGATATCCCACGTTAAACCGACCTTGTGCCATATGATGCCCTCGTGGCGGGGTGACTGAATATCGCTCAGCGAGTTGGTCAGTCAGTCGATGTCGGACGACCGTTAGTCGGATACTAAAAGTATCAGCGACCACCACTAGATTTCTCTGCGTCATTACCTATTGTATCAAGTTCCTAACGTTTTGTACGTCGAACCTATTTCAGGACCGACTTAGTAAAATACAAGCCTCCACTGTGAAACTACTCTACAACAGCGAGGAATGTGCGAAAATATGTTTACATCTCGCTGTTTCAACAGTAAGAATGTGAGACCTAGCTGCCATGCGTGATACACGCGTAGGCGATCATGTATCTTGCGATACATGTTTGAGGGGACAGATTTTGTCTCGTAATAGTTTGCGGTAGACTACTTGCTATCCAAGGCTATAGAACCCGGTCTATCCTGCTATTTGCCCATAGCTGGGGGAGAAGGAGAGAATTCATACCTTTCCCAAGTACGTAAGTGAATGCAATGGATTGCGACTGAAATTCGAACTCGGCTCTCCGATTCCTCAATCCGACCCGCTACCCATTACTCCATTGCGCCACCTCTCCAATCTAGTAGCACGCTTAAGTTCATTCAGGCGAAGCGGCATAGAGGAAAGACCAAATCAATTGTCATGAAAACATTTAGAGTCGGAAGCCACGTGACGGCGGAGAGAAAATAAGATGAGATGCTAGGTTGACCCGATTACATTACAAATCCTCCTTTAAACGTTAATAAAGAAACAGGAAAAGGTAGTTGGAAAAGAAAGGAAGGGCGCTGAAAGTGCTGTGTAATGTCGGTCTTCCTATATGGCACTTTTGATTAAGTAAAGACATCTGTGTCCTCAACGCATTTATTCAACATTTACAATCCTAAGAGAACATGAAGTTATACCTGCTTTTTATTACCAGTTGGGCACAATCTTAATACTGTAAGATGCTCAAATGTTACTGTGTTAATAGAAGAGTCAGTCGTTCACTTTTGAACCGACTACTGGGTTGAACTCTCTTCCTAAGGACGGGAGGAACCCGAAGGACGCTACGCCGAAAGGCGGAGTCTCCTTCGGGGAGGTAAAAACGGCCCTGAACCCGTTTATAAGGGTTCAATGGGCATATTTTTGCCCACGTTAAAAAGGCCTTGTGCCACATGACACCCTCGTGGGGGGTGACTCAATATCGTGTTAATAGAAGACAGAAATAAAACGATAGAACCTACACAACAAGATAATAAAGCAAAGCTGAAAAAAAAAACTAGCACTCTTATATGGCAGCATATATTGTTCGATTATTTCCACACAGGTGAAGAAGAGACTTGAGACAAATGAGATGTGCTTTTAAAGAATGATGATGAAAATACCACGAAATGAACATATGACTAACAAGGAAGATTAACGGTAAATAAGAACAAATAGTACACTTATAGCTAGAATCAGAAAGTGACAGCCGAAAAGTTTGGAACACAATTAGGGCGGTTGGTTTAAAGATTTCGGTAGAGAGAGAAGTTAAGGTGTCATAGAGGGAAACGTTGGGTCACCTACTGAGCGAATTCGACTAAATGGATGGTAGAACAGAAACTGGAAGCGGGTGTTAAGGAAACAAAACTTTTTTTTAAAAAAGCTACAAATAATAGGACGTTGTAGAGGACCATGATCAGCCCTGACATGAAGAGACGCCGTACATATAAAAATAACTACTTTTCTGGCATTTGCTCAAAGTAAAGGAATTATTTAAAATTCTATCACACATTCAGCATTTGGATTTTTAGATGAATGTTTGTTTATGTTTGGTAGTGTCATAAATTTTTGTTTGGGATTCGTGTATTGTACCACGTGATTATAAGTCATCGTTGTGATCTTTTCGACAGCAATTTTGGAAGTTTTTCAATGTCTTAATATTTATTGCAGGAATGGTAAAAAGCTGAGACGTGGCCACAATAGGGAAGGGGAGGGATGTTATTCACAATATTATTGTTAAATTAGCTAGATATTATCAGTGACCTATCTGCCTGGATGTTTCCCGTTTCAGCAAAACACCTCATTTCCGATTCAGCCTAACAGACACCATAATATAGAAATTTCTCTATGTAATCATAACTCGTCTCCTATGTAGATGTTTTCTTGGCGTGTTATGAAAAGAATAACTGCATTTCATATTTTTTTCTTCACATATCTAAAGAACAAAAGAAAATGTCTGACATTATTACAAAACTCCCACAATCCTAATCGCTGCAGACATAACAGAAATACCTAGAAAGTTAACTAGAAAGTGTGGAATTTCTTCAGTTAGATTTTATACAGTCACCCACTCAGTCACAAAAGAATTCAAACGAAATAAGAAATACGAAAAGACACTAGTCGGAAATAATCACACATATACAAGAGAACTGAAATCTGTAAGTTAATGGGGAGGAGAGTTGGGAATTAAGCCAGATAAAAAAATGTTGTGATGAGTTCGTTTTCTATCGGTTACCAGCCCTTTACAGTTTATTTAAACCCAGGAAAGATTTTATATTGTAGGAAATGGTTTTTGGTAAGGATAATTTAGTGATAAATGTCTTACAAATTAACACACAGCTGGGGAAGAAAAGATGGATTCATACTTTTTCCAATGGTCTTTGCTAGGAAGTAAATTTAACGAAGTCGACCGGAACTTAAACTCTGTAGTCTGATTAACAATCCAAAGTTATTATCCATTGTACTACTCACACAGACAAGGCTTACAGCACCAGATATTCTCAAGCGGTCACGCATCTTGGTACTGATTAGACTCGATATTGCTTAACTTCAGAGATCCAATGGAAACCCGTAGTTTAAACGTGATAGTGGTGCAATTTAAAGAAAAAAGGAATATAAATTATAAGAGATAATGCGCTTCCGTACATACACTAGCTTCGTTAAAACGAAGCTACCTCAAAATGAATAATAACGCCTACAATTACCTCTTAATAGATGGTCTCACTTCCCCCACCCACATGGCATTGGTTTTTATAGGAGAGTGGATTGTGCTTAGTGATTGCATGATGTTTTTCGACAGGCAAATCATATTTTGCTGGGTGAATTGCCATTCAAAAACTAAAATAAAAAATTATTATTAAATATCAGTAATAATATTATGAGTAGTTGTAATCTCCAAATGAAACTTTCCAATTTCATATCATTCCTGATCCTCCAAAATTTCCCAGTTATAAAGAGGTTTTCAAAACAACTCAATGAGCAGAGCCTTGGGCATTTTCAATAACATCTGTCAGTTGAACTGATTTTCAATATTCCTGAATATTTCAAACTCTCGTTCATTTCACATGCGGACATGAATATTATTGTCCTCGATATTTCACTTTATAATTCTAAAAAAATGATTAGATTCATTTTTTTTTGCTTGGTAAAATATGTTTCCCTTCATAGGCAAAATTTGGTCTCCTAAACGCTTCTACGCTAGTTGATAATTTTAATTGCACAGTTAATGACACTCAGAGCAGATCGAGTCAAATTCCAGGTTCAGATACACTTTTGAATAACAGAATTATGAAGATTCTTGAATGATATATAGATAACAGCCTAGGGCACCTCGAGGTGGTGTAATGGTTAGCAAGCTCATCTCGCTAGAACAATTATGATTGAGCAGTGAGATAAATCCGCACTAGGTGTCCCTTACTATTGGCTTTCTGCCACATCCAAGCTACGCTTGAAAAATCACTGGGGCACCTCGAGGCGGTGTAATGGTTCGTAAGCGTGTCTAGATAAAGCAATTACGACTGAGTAGTGAGTTCTATCCTCACTGGTTGTCTCCTATTTTCGGCCTTGTGCGACATCTAAGCTATGCTTGGAAAATCGCTATAAATAACTGCCTAATTAGCATAGCTAAGTCATAGAGTTTATATAAGAGCTGAGCCATGGGGTAGAATACGATACGCGAGTCTTGCGTGTCGGACTTGAGAGATTCGGTTTGTCGTATCTCGTTTATCATCTATCATTTATGCCAGTCTTTAGACATAGCACAGCCAAGTTGTGTCTTTGTCTTCGGACAAAGCGCAACCAAAAATTAGAGAGCTACCTGGTCTCGGGGAGCAGCTGCCCGCGTCATTGAACTAGAGAAGGAGGATCGGTAGTGATACGTTTGCCGAGGCAACCAATGGTTGCGGGGACTAGGCAATTTTGGGACCCGGCCCGGATGTACGGACTCAGTGGCCCCACATGAAACCGATCTTCTGTTACATACCTTCACCGTCGGGAGACAAGTATATACCAAAATACGATATACGTGATTTTTGAGTCGGACTTGCGAGATTTGCGGTGTCGTATCTCGTTTATCAACTCTCAGTTGAGTAAATTGTTTTCGGACAAAGATTAACTAAAAAAAATATAGTTACATTTGCCCGTTCCCGGGGAACAGATAGCCTGATGCAGTGTACCCCTTACGGCACCCGTCATTGATCTAGAGAGGGAAAATTGGTGAACATACTGAAGCCAGCGAAACCAACGGTTGTTGTGATATTTTTGGACCTAGATCGGAGGAACACGCCCGGTCACCCTATATTAAACTGACTTTGTGTCGACTCCTGCCTACGAGGGGTGGCAAGTAGATATCGAATATGATACGAGAGTCCTGGAAGTCGGACTCGCGAGATTTCGTTTATCATATCATTTCTCAGTTGAATATGATTCACGATATTAACAACTATCGCTGGACTGACAAATTACGAAGGGAATCAAACTTTATAACTTTATTCTTCAACAAATTTTCACAAATATTGTATAGGTAATCGGTAAAACCTAATGTAATTAATTCACACGCAATATTCCATCAACTATATTATTGGTTCGAACTAGCTCGGACATTCATGAGTCTATAACGCCAAACATTACAGTTCTGCATCAAGGTCGGAAGGTCATTAGGGTGATATCATCCGTCATTTTAGAGTTGTGGTTACTGGAAGACCACTTGCGCAATGGCTAGGTGTCCAGACCAATAGATGTCTCGCAATTTTTTGTCTTGCGCGTCAGCATTCTGCGTCCAAGCATCATTGTCGGAATGTCAGAGTTGGGCACATAGGCCTGTGTTATACGTGGAGGTTGTCTCCAAGAAATATTAATTATGGCTATCAGTATCCGTGTGTAGGTACAATCACGTTTAGACAAAAAAGGTTTTAGTTAATGTCCAAACAATGGCAGTATACATTAAATACTGACCCAACTGTGGCGCAAAAGAAAGTCAGTTTGAGGTTGTATGTTAGAGCAGACTTCAAAATTACGTTCGTTTCATGCAAGGCTGTCCAGGCTTTAGCTATGCGAATTTTCAAATTCTTTTCAGTAGAAAAGTAGGGGATCTCTGACATTGATGATGATGATGATGATGATGATATCTGCTGTGATAGTTAGGTCATCAGCATAATCACTATCGTTTGTTTTTGTTTTTTTTGTTTTTTGCAGGATAGAGACTTGAGTGTCTTAGGGATGAAGTAAATCTACTAGGTTTTAGAAAAAAAAAAAAAACAAATCCGTCCCCTTAGTAAGATTTAATTAAATGAATTACATGCATGAAAACTAGCAGCTACTTTGAACAAACTTTAAAAAGTGACAACGATTTATGGGCTAAAACATTATATATCAGTACTTTATATATTGATATTTATATTAGAAAATCGGTGATGTTTAAAATTTCATCCTCGTGTTTGAGACTACAAGAAATTTATGCTTGATATATTATATTAATGCCTTGTCTTTATAAGAAGTGGGGAGTGTAAATCCCCCTGAAAAAAAAGTCAGTTATCTCTATTAGAGATAAGCGATTTAATTTGAATTTATTCCAGACATTTTGTCCTATAATTTTTATATAGTCCATGAGATACGAAAATTGGATCCATTTTGAAATTAAACATATATGAAAATACGATTTAATTAAAATTATCCTAATTACACTGATTACCAAACAGTCTGCTGCATGTGCGTCGTTTAAATCAACTAACCTAACACACTTTTGTCGCACAAAAGAAACTTGGTCACAGATCCAAAACTATTAAATAAAGACCAGAATATATTATTTTCCTTTAATTACTTCTCGACATGGCCGTTTAGGTTGGGTTGATTAATTTAACATATGCCAACGCTTCTGATATTTATGATCGAATATGTGTCTTATAGAACAAACATTACAATGAAATAACAAATAGGTTTACACTAATGTCAGATGAGTAAATATAACCCCGGTGTTCACTAGAGCCAGAAATTAATCGATAAGCGTCCGGTGTTCCTTAGAATCAAATTGTTAGACATAAGTCTGGTTTACAATACAGTAAAAAATTTCCACATATGCCCGGTTTAGAATAAATTTAAATATTTAATTTATTCTCTTGTGTATGATACGACTTGAGTATAACAAAAAACCGTGTTTCTAAAAATGAAAACAGGAAATAATTTATATCTTTGAGTATAATATAACCGCGTAGTTCAGCTATCTCGATGTAATTTCTTTTCAAAATTTATACTTTATTATCCAATAAAATCTCAATTATGTACATATATTTCATTAAAATATATAATTTTTCACAATATTAAGCAATAGAAATAAACAGGATATATAGCCAATTACGTGTTTTTCTCCTAATTTCCGTTTTAAAACTTGTTTTAGAATTGTCCGTGAACAGTCTCTTTATTGTAGAATTAATGTTATCAAAATGTGACAGATCTTGTGTATTTCCTTTGTTAACATTTTTTATTCAATTTCGGTGAATCAATGTCAATGAGCTCACTTATCCACTGTGCGAAATCTTAGATAATATCCAGAGAGGTATTAATTCATATGTAGCATGTCTTAGACAAGTAGAAGTGGCTGAGCCGATCCATCTCTACGTGAAATCTCATCCAAAGTCCTCCAACTTGATGGGTCTCCTTGGTCAAGAAAACGTGACCGGTTATTTCATCAATGGAAACCTCCGCCCTGGCCATAAACTTCAGAAAGTTTTTTGCCCGGCGATGCGACAGATTTTATTGCGTTCCATATTAGGTGTATCGCTCGGAGAATTCCCTGATATGTTTTAAATTAAAAAAAGTCCGAAAAGAGTGAAAATGAATAATTGAGTTATATCAAAACTTTACGAAATCTGAGGCTTTTCTCCCTATTTATTACGTTAAATATAACCAAATCCCAAAATATATTAAATTATGTTGTTAAATTTAAGAAATGCAGATGTCCTGATTACATTGTAATATGCAGTTTTAGAGAAAAAAAAACAACGTCATCGTTTAAAATTTCTTGAAAAACGAAAGAATGCACAAAAGATATCAAATATCAGCATACGAAATGAATTTATGAAATCATTTTTTTGGAAGTTTAAAATGAGTAATTGTCATTAACATACATATTGTTATTTGGACCAACATAATCATGTTGGTTTTTATACTCACAAAGTACAGACCGATATACATTCCGACCATTTTCAAGTGTATACCTTCGTAATTAGTAAATTTCTTGGAATATAAAACCAAAATCTTATTTCATTCACGGAGGCAAATTGTTCTCATGGAAACAAAAATGACAGTTATACTTAGATTTAGAAAGACAGCTGATGTTTTAGGATACATCATGAGGTAAGAAGGCATAGAGAACTTGACGCTCACAAGGCAAAATGCAAAAAGGATTCTTTATGTGTAAATGGTTGGCATGTGAGGTGTTAGGAGATGTAGTAAAAAGACAAAATTTCCAAAGAGCTACAAAGAACAGGAAATTGTGGAGAGTCCTGATCTCGCATATTCTAAAGGGGCAGAGCGTATAGAAGAAGAGGAAAAGCCACTAGGTTAATTCGCCTTTTGTCGCTTATTTGTTTCTTGCATTGAACTAGAGCATCTAATTTTCAGCACTAACAGACACATTGATTGAATTTACAACTGCAAGCGACCAGATATATTTTAATCTCTTATGCCATCAACTCTCGTCCAAGAGACAAATGGTCGGCTAGATCAAAATGTTCAACTAACGCATGGCAAGCATAACGAGAACAATCAAATCCCGTGGGCGGAATAAAAAGTCCGGTTCAATAGTCCAAGCTTAGAGAGTATGAAGACAGACATATTAAAAAGCCGGCTGGTACAACGGTCGAACGTTTGTGAGTATAACAGACGAAAACGAATATGCGTGTCCAAATAGCGTTGCATGTAATAATTTAATGAAATTCCGTTTCGTTTTTGTTTATCAGAAAAGTTACTGCTTAAGACAAGCAGACTAGATTTTGTTTTATAATATAATGAATAATAAAGTGAACATGTTTCTGGAAAAAAAATCAAATGAAAAGCACTCAATGGACCCACTTAAAACTGTATCACGAAGAAAATCAATCTTCGAAGGCAAATAGCTTCAGGAGATTTCCATTAAAGGCGTCATTATAGAGATTCTCGCCAATCAAATCTGAACAGAATCAAATACTTTATTCAGTGATCAATATAAAAACTTTCGTAAATTACATTGGCGCGGAGGACAATTAACTTGGATTTGAATTCTTTAAGTAAAGTTACAATTATATAGAGTTTCATCAAAAATATTTTAACGACACAAAGATTTTATACATTTCCCATTAGAACGCTTGTCTCAGTTGATACTTTCAACGACTTTTTGTGTTAATATTTTCCTTATTTAGATTCCGAACATTGTCATCCTCTTTCTTGCTATTACCATAGAGCATCGGTCGTTGGTTTCTAGCTAACAGAGAACAGTCTCAAAACAATGCTTATACGTTGACCTTTGTTTAGAGATATCGAACATTGTGGCGGTCTTATCGTATCATCGAAATTCTTGGACCCAAATTAACTGTTCAAACTATAACATTGACCCAACCTTATCTTAATTTAGCAAAATTCCGCACTGACCAATTATAATGCCAGAATATTTTTCTTAACAATATCTATAGAAGCTGTAACTTGTTGAGCATGGAATCTTTTTGGCTAATCTGGCTACTGTTCTGTATTTCAACTCTACTACATAAACTGCTCTCAACGAAAAGAGCCATTTCTTTTTCTCATTCATTTTATTAGGTGCGAGTGGTGGCAGCTTGAATTTTAAGTGGCAGTTGTAGGAATGGCGTCACATTAACGCATGTTGCACATTAGCACAGCGGAGTTCCGCGGGTCGTCTTAGTCGGTCGCTAACCTGTGTGTGAGAGGCGTATCGACGCTTCAGATTTCTTGCCGCCGTTTTATCCCAAACCCAGATAAAGGAAATCCATCACTGTCAGAACACCACACCCATGAGACACTCTGGTCAATGGCTGATCATTCTCATCCTGTTTTTCACATTCTGAAACACTACGCTGTAGCGTTTGCAGATATTAGTTTTCGTTCGTTTGTAGATATTTCTTTTTGCCCGTCTATTAGGTAAGAACGCTCTATTCAGAGGACATCTTTTTTTTGTTACCAACGCACTGATGGGGACTCGTTTCGAGATCTTATTCGTGATGTCACATGGGGTGATATTTTTTTTAATCTTGCCGTTGAATACTGCGCCATCAAGGTTTCTTCTTTGGGGAATGTCGTCATCGAGGTGTTATTGCCTGAACGAAAATACCAATTCAAACCTCAGTCTCTTTCTTCGTTAACTCCTGGCTATTAAGTTGGTGTAGACCAGGGGAACCGTTTCTTCCAGCCATTGCACAGTAAGATTTCTGATCATAGCAGACACCTCTTTATATGCGCTCTTAATGATTGTAAACTACTCGTCGATAGAATGAGGCAATGCCTTGCCGCTCACAAGTTTGATTCACGAGATTACTGACGCCTCTTTCAGGCTGTTTTTGGGAAAAATAAATTGTCAATTCCTCCTCTCCTCAGCCCGTTTGAAGTATTGACAATGACTGTAGTTGAAGCATATTTACTGGAAATTCTCTTACAACTCGTCAGGAATATCGTTGCCTTACTTTCCTCTTAGAAGGGAATCTTTACTGATTGATATACAGATAAATCCGTCCATGTTTTTCGCTAGTATTTCAGAACTATCTGTCTATATCTCTAAGATGAGGTATTATGGTTACTTACACAACTCACACTATTCGGTTTGTTATCCTCATTCATTGCTATATTCACAACGCTTCGGCTAAAATTCCAATCTCATGAAGAAGGCCAGAACGTACAACTGTCGAAACATTGTGAATATGGCAGTGAAGATGAGCATGACAGTCCGAATAGTGTGAGTGATGTAAGAAATTTCACAACTAGATCGCGACAAATTTGCAGACTGGAGGTTATCTCTACGACTGTCATCGGGAAATGCTCTTCGGAACTGGTTCTGTTCTCTCCAAAGTCTATAATAATGCATTGCTGCTTCTTGCCTTCCAGCTTGTTGGATATTCTCCTCTGTGAATATATCTTTATGAAATCTGGTGAACCTGCCGATAACTCGATTTATTGCTCTATCAGTAAGCTCGTTTTGGCAAAATACTAGAGCCTCTGAGAAGAGGACGAGAAATGATATCGCCCAGTACATATAGTGTTGGAAAGTGTCTCCTAGTAACAGTTTGGAAAATAAGGAGGAGCTAACTCCGACAAGCTCTTCTTCTTAGCGCGTCCACGTCATATATTTAAGTGTGCTACTAGATTGGCAAATAGTTGCCATTGTTTTAGTGCTGAAATAGTTAGATATAAACGTACGTTCTATTCTAAAATTTTCTTTTCTCGCAGTTGTCGCCTATGGAATATTCTCCCGTTTCTTTTCTCGGGTACCTACCATTTTCAAAAAATTAAATGAAATGTTACACACCATTTTTCCTCTTCCGGATTCCTGTTCTGTCTCCTCACCAAAAAAAGATCATTTTCGCTCAGTAACTCCTTGCGTCTTCGTAGCATTATTGCCATGCTTGGTCTAAAAATATTAATTCAAGTATATATTTATTTTAGATTTTATTCAATTGAGACTCAGTAATTTAAATGATGTATGCACGTTCAAATTTTTTTCATGTTACTATAACGTTCCAAGGCAACATATTTACAAAGATACAAAGTAATGCTGGCGGCACGTTGTGGGGAATCTAGAGAAAATTTTTGGCAACCTATATGCAAAATTGTAGAAATTTGTAGCCACTACATTTTGTTAATCGTGTCACTCCTGCTTTCTTATCGTGTGTGAATCAAGATAATCTTAATGGGATTTTCAACAGAAGGATTTGCGTAATCTATGGTGGGAGATTGTTCCTTTTCAACTGCGTATATCTAAATATACCCTGTATTGTTATTACTCAATATTTTGCAGTTTTTCTATCCAATGTTTCCACTGAAATCGAGTTTTTACTGCCAAAGCCAGACCATGAACTCACAACGCTACTGCATTCATTTTATGAAACAACGCTTTAAATTAATAGATCTTGTGAGATATTCCTGAGACTAGAACATGGAAGTTAAGGTTTCAAGTTCTAGGCTCAGTATATAATGTTTTTCTTCTTTGCATTTTGCTGATATCGTTTTTCTGTTGCGATTGGTGAATCCTTTCAGTGTAGCTTGATACTCCTCTCCGTCGTTTCGCCGTTTTTTACATTATTAGTATTTACTCATTTTATATTTTTCTTTTTTTTTTGTAAGTCCACTTTATGATCTTCCTAAACCGTATGTTTCTTTTGTGAAGTGTGGAGGCTACTTCTTACAGTAATTATATTTTGGTATGTTGCCAGAGTTTAAAGATGTATGGGTCTGTGTTTTCAACATCTCATTCTAGCAATCATACTTTCGAGAGAGCGTTAATAAATGAATCAAGTTTATTCAGAAATTTGGTCATAAATCATTTATCTGTACTTCAGCGTATGTAAGATGTTATAATGAATATATATATATATATATATATATATATATATATATATATATATATATATAGCGAAATAGAAATGATTTCTCTCTTGATAGCAGTAAACATCTCCGTAAAATAATATCAAAAGTCTCTAAGCGGCCTTGTAGGTGCCGAATTATTTTCCATCGTACAACCCTTTCCCACTGATTAAATAACATATGCTTTGCGTACTCTATCAATGTTTCTGAGGAAACTGTTCCAAGAGTACAACATTCGTTAGTTCCCCCAGCACATACCTTTAGAGCTATGGCAAGTCATGTGACCTTCACAAATTCTAGTCATCCTCATAATATTGGTATTCCATTGGTATGAAAGATATTATATTCGAACACATTCTTTCAAGAGCCGCAGCTTTATGGAACCGATTTCCGAGAAAATAATTTGCTTATAACTACAATCTTAACCACTTCAAGCCTATAGTTTAACGTTATATATCCTACATATCGTCATTTTTGCTCTTTTTAAGAGCGAATGTAACTTCCATGAACAACTCCATTATGTAATCCCATAAATACAACAAGGAAACCAACATAGGCTAGTTTATATTGGGTCTTGTGTAAACTTTCACATCAAGAGATTTTGACTACAGATATTGTAAATCCCCTATCTGAAATTTATGAAAAAAATGTATGTGCCATGTCTGGGTTGCTTTTTTATTTTCTGCCATTTTGAATTCAAAATGGCCGCTAATAATTGGGAAGTGTTTACTTTAGTGCTAATAACTTCTCTCATTATTGACTAATTTCAGTACAATTAGTATCATTTTGAAGGACTATGACAATTCTATCGGGAAAATAGAGTATAAATAAAAATAATGTTATTAATTATATCATTAATGCAAGAAAATACCAACATTTAGTGAGAAATGCCAAAAATATTTTTATTTTATTAGCAGAGAAAATTATGTACACAGATATACTAAACATTGTTATTATTTTCCTGTATTCTTGTGTCATATCATAAAAAAGCTCATGCTAATAGCAAATATTATGTTAACCTCAACAAATATGCTAGTATTTAACCCATACTCCGAATGACGTAATTGTAGTCTAGGATCTGGATACCGTATAATAATTCACGTCAATAAATTTTGACTAAAGGCATTTTAAATATACTATCGGAGATTCATTAAAAAGTAAATGTCATGACTGGGTTGGTGGCCAATCTTCCGCCACTATTTAATTGGGGAGGGCTTTCTTTAGTGCCAAAAACTTCTCGCTGTATTGATCAATTTCAGTAAACTTGGTATCATTTTGTAAGACTATGATTATTCTATCAGGAAACTATGTTATAAATAAAAATTATGTAATTAATTATATAATTAATGCAAGGAAACAGAATTTTAGTGATAAATAACAAAAATATTTTCATATTATTTGCCCAGAAAATTAAGTCACAATATTTTGTATTGATTTTTTTTACTCAATTTTAAATTTTAATTTCATGACATAATCGACGATATCTGTCATCAGCAAAATTTTTATCATAGAAAAGGATTTATTTATCATTTATTTTTATTGCTGTCACTTTCATTATCATGTCATGAGAAAATGCGTCGAAATTTAGTCTAATAAATCAGAGTAAATTTGGCTAACATTGATGACGTTATCATGACAATTCTGACCTCTTCCGATATTTTTTAAAATAAAATGCGAGGCCAATTTTACTAATTTGAGGCTTTCTCTGCATCAGCATCGCCTCGCTTGTCTACTATCTGCTTCACAACCGAGCAGTATCGCCTGGCTCAACGCAGTGCCCTCTTCATCTACCGGTACCCTTCTAGATGATGAGTGCTCTCGAGTCGGAGTCGGGATCTGTCTTGGACTCAAATTGTGTGAGTGTCACAGATGCAGATGTGGAGCCTCCATCGATGAGTTTGGTTTGCATCCTCTCTTCTGTCGTCGTAGTGTTGGCCGCTTTCCACGGTATGCTGCCATTAACGACATCATCAGAAGAGGTTTGGATGCAGCTGCGTTCCCTTCCCAAATCGAACCCGTAGGCATCGATCGCGGTGATGGAAAGCGGTCGGATGGCATTACCATTTTCCCTTTTAAAATGGGGAAGTCGTTGATGCGACCTGTGCAGATACATTTTCGGCCGGTAATTTGATCAGTTCAGCGGTTGAGCCGGGATCTATCGCCCGGGACGCAGAGATGAAAAAAAATAGTTAAATATTCGTCTTTTGCTGATAGATTTTTTCTTTTAGTCCTGTCACAGTGGAGACTTCAGGGGTTATTGCCCCTCGTTCGATGGCGTTGCTTCGTAGGATTGGCGCGATTGCGTCTCGATTAAGTGACAATCCTCGTGAAACGGAGTGGCTCTTTCAGCGTGTCTCACTGGCGATGGTTCGAGGTAATGCTTTCTCCATCATTGCGGCTGGCAGAGGATAGAAAAAATTGTTTATAGTTACGTTTTGGTCAAATGAACTTGTTTTGTTTCAAAAAATGTTCCTTGATTTAAAAAAAAATATATATAGTGTAAATATTTTTTAAAGTATTATTTTGTTTTTTCAATGCAGTGCCTATATTTCAGAGGATTTATGACCATAGCTTTTACTTTAATAAATATGCCGTTTTATAGCCTCTACTCTGAATGACGTAAACGTTTTTGACAGGGAAAACTAAACATATCTGGTATTTTCTCTAAAACTACTACTACTGTTATTAAAACTCTTCTATATAGTTTTGTTTTTAGATAATTGTTTTGTTTTTATTTTCAGATAATTTATAATTTCATTCTTACTGAAAGCATTGCAAATTGAAAAAGTCAGGCAGTTTATCAGATAAATCATGTGTTGTCCAGCTTCTTCTAGAAAAGGCTTCTTCTAGAAAAGAATAGAAATCTGGATGTATGTATTATTTGCCATCATGTTCAAGATACTCAAGATAACCGTAAAGTATATGACACGTCTAATGCAAAAGAAGAAATACAAACCACTTCATATATACTGCGGGATGGTCTTTTGAATGCCTTATCAAGTGGGTACTTGAGTAAAATGAAATATCATTTAAAGACACGTTATTAAAATAGTAATAAGAAAAGGGACCAGCAGACAGACAAATCATACTTATTATAAAACCCATGTTGTGTGTGTGTGTGTCTGTTCGTTTATATATTGGATCGTATTTCCTACATTTTTCAACCGATTTCAACAAAACTTCACAGGACTACGTAAAAATTACCTTGCGTTTGTTCTGACAGTGACAAAAATTAGAAAACACAATTGTTTTTGCACGAAATCAATTTGAAAACACGATTAAGTGGCATTAATTAAAGGGGGAAAACTCATATCGAGTTATACTTATTATAAAACCCAGGTTGGTTGGTTGTGTGTGTGTGTGTTCGTTTATATATGGGATCGGATTTCCTACATTTTTCAACCGATTTCAACAAAACTTCACTTTTTTTGGCAGGTAGTGTTTCTTATTGTCTTGCACACTTTTTTCTTTATTTTTACATTCAGAATGCTTTAAAAATTCCATTTACAATACAGTTGATTATAATAAAATTCTATTCAATCGGGAGACTCATAACGATTGAAAACAATGTTTTTGTTTGAGTTTGGGTTTGACTAATTCGCAAAAAAAAAACAAAAACAAACAAAAAAAGCCTAATTAAGACATGCGTGTCCGTCAACCTTAAACAATAATCTTTGTCAATTTTATTTTTCAGTCTTTATGATGGTCGATACTTGATCTATCTCTTACTGTTACATCCCCAGGTAACGCCGGTTTCTACTGCTAGTATCAAATAAAATCTCTGCTGCGACAGAATGTGATACTCCTATATCACGTCACACAAAAGAGCCATAAAACCACAGAGTTTAGATCAAAATGATAAACTAAGGATCATATGTGATCATATCAAATGCTAGGAAAAGTCACAAAGGTATTGTCTGAGTGAAGAAATTTCTATTAAGAACCTCTTGAAAGCCATTGCATTCTATAACGACGAAGATGTATTTCTCTAAGAACCATTAAAGATGTTTACGCAGCTGATATCATGTACGATAGAAATTTCTTAAATAATTGCCTGAAGCAATTTCGACATGATGTTGATGAATTTCGATGAAAATGATACTGATCCTCAGATGCAGAATATATTTGATGAAATAGTGAAATCACTGGAAATATCAAGAATTGGATACACCATATCTGATTTTACGGACTTATTGAGTGGTAGACTAAGTATCCCAACGGACGATAATGGGTATGCCCCCGTTCCCATAAATACAATAGTAAATACTGTATATTGGTCTGCAGATTCGTCTTCAGCTGTGCTGGTAAAACTCTTTGACTCCGGGCAGAGGGGATCCCTAGACGAGGCTTTGTCGAAGGGCAAAATTTCGTCACTGGAAACAGCAATCCGAACCCGTTTTATTGGAATCTACAAGGAATTTATGGCCGAGCCTACGGGGTCGGACACCTCACATTAAATTCGGCCTTGTGCCACATCTGACTGTGTGGAGGAGGTCGGTAGGTATCCTGTAGTTGGAAATTCGTCTCCAGATATGTTGGGAAAACTCTCTTCCCGGAGTCATAGTGGATCCCCAGAAGAGGCTATGTCTAAGGGCAGAGTCTTGTCTCGGGAAAGAGCTTTTGAAAATGTAAAGAAATAGAATCTTTCTAAAACAGTTATTAGTAGTAAAACTTCTCCTGTCAAAGATTTTACTCCGTTCAAAGTTGGATTAAAAGCCGACAATATTTATTGAGATGAAAATAATAATATTTGCTGTTAACAATTTTTTTTTTAATGACATGACGCAGGACTACAGGAAAATACTAAAAATGTTTAGTTTGTGTGTAGACATAATTTCCGATGCAAATAAAATGAAAATATTTTTTGAAATTTATCAATCAAATTTGATATTTTCTTAAATTAATGATATAAAAAATTATATTATTTTATTTATAATATATTTATTTGACAGAATAATCATAGGCCTACAAAAATGATACCAAGTTTACTGAAATTGGTCAGTACAGAGGGAAGTTATTGGTTCTAATGTAAGCCCTATCCAATTAAATAGCGGCCACCCTAAATTCAAAATGGCGGAAAATTGACCATGATCCAAGACATACTTTTTAGGAATCTAGGATAGTGTAATTACAATAACTGAAGTCAACATTTTTTAACGTGAATGTTTACACGGGACCCAAATCAGCTCCTCGACTAACATGAGAAAGCTATTTGAATATACGGAAATTGTCAACATACAGGATGTAATGGATAAATTGTTGTCGAAATTACACAAACAATGAAAAAAGCACTGATATCTCATATTAACAGATATATTTAGCAAAATTGCGCATAAAAGTCCAAAGAATAAATTTATTCAATAAAATCACCATTGGCTTCAACCACAGCCGCCAGACGACTTTGTAATCTCCTGTAAATCTTCTGGTGGTTTGTCGAAGTTGGTGAATTCTGCCATAATCTTTGCCTTCAGTTTATCTTTGGTGTTACAAGGAGTGCCGTTGGTCTCTCGCTCAACTGTGATTCACCCATAATAATCAAGTGTGTTGCAGTCTGAGGAGTTAGGTTGCCAACTTTAAGGATGATGTGGTGGCAGAACTTGTCTGATAGCCATAACTGGGTTTACTTGCTTGTGTGCCATAGTGCAGAGTCCTGTTGCCAGGCATAGTATCTTTCCGCAGCCATGTTCTTGAGCCAGGGCAGCACTAGCTTCTAAAAGCACTTGATGTTAGCCTTTGCGTTGAGTACTTGTAGGAAAATGAATGGAGGTATAATGTCGCCATCACTAGACACCACTCCAAATACCTTCGTAATCAACATTAGACACAGTCAACTCTTTCCGAATCCTTTGCAATCTCCTCAGATTGACACCTAAATACTCTGAAATATTCGTATTGGAGCTTCTAGCGCGAATGCCAAGCAGTACAATATGCCGTCTCCAAAATTCTTTCGGAATGAATTGTGTCATCGTGCCCTTATTCTCACAGGCAGTGCCCAGCTAACACTACTATAATATGCAGTCGAGAAAATCAAAAACAAACAACGCGCGTGTGCGAAATAAAAATATTAAATGACGACAATTTACACATCGCATCTTGAAATTTCCTTCCTTAAAAACATGGGTTTGTACCAAAACGTATAACACCTGAAATGTACAAACTATATATCTAAAAAACATACGTTTACCCTAATCGTATAAAATTATGTACAAAACATCTACAATTGAAAGCATACAATTGTGTTCGAAATATCTTTAGTTGAAGCCATAAAATTGCGTACAAAATATTTTGATTTTGACGTTAAATAAACCATACAACATGATTTGCACCTAAACAAAATAAACCAAAAAAAAAAAATCATTAAGTTATATACCTTGAGTGGCTGATGAGCCTTGTGTTGCTTGATAAAATAGTAAAAAAAATTACGCACAGAGAAAGTATCAGTTATAATTTGAAAATAATTTATATTTTCTAGACCATTAAAAAGCAAGTACAATGTACCATGTAAAGCCTTAGTGAACATCTCAGTTTTAGTCGGCCCTGTCGACTGAGACTCTAGAATAAGCTGACTTCGCCTCCTCAATGAATTTTTCTGGATAGGATCCTAAACTACATCTAATATCCAGGCAAATGATCCAGAGAGTTTTGGTTTTGAGGAGTGTGGAACCACCTCTTAATTGCTGTTATTCTCGAGTCCACCCTAATCTGCGGTAGGAGCATCTATTAGGATCCCAGCTATGGGTAACTAGTGAACCTGCAAACAAAAATGAAATACTACGGTAATATAAAAATACATTCTTAGCATAAAAGTTACCAGTAATACATTTTTATAAAAAAAATTACCAAAAATACATTCTTGCAGTGACTTTACAACCAACACAGTTATGTAAACAAATGACCAACGGTTCACTTTTAAAGTAAAATGACAATAGATATAGTAACATTGAAGGTATGGGATACATTATAATAATAATAATAATAATAATAATAATAATAATAATAATAATAATAACAAGTTAATGTGATTAACCCTTTGTGTCCTGACAACCGTTTTACCGGTGGAAGAGAAAAATGACGTACTGCCCAATCACTGGTTAAACAGTGGTAGAGTAAAATGACTTAATGCCCAGTTACCGGTTGAGCGGTGAGTAAACAATTGCGTCGTGTTTTTCTACTAGTTGTCTTATTTTGAAAATCTAATCAGAAAATCCGTAATATTCTGACGTCATTGAACCCTATATCAACATGTCCGCGCCTTTTAAGCGTGATTTGTAATTATTTTTATATCTACCGTGAAACATTATATGTTAATTATTTGCGAATTTTGAGCCAGGAGCTCAGACAGAAGGGTTAAAATTGTTCAGGAACGCAGGGCTCATAGGGTTAATTTCATTTCTTGTAAAAAGAAAAAAAAAGTTTTTACTTGTCGTTTGATATTGTAAGATTATTTTATAAACAAAAATATGCAGCTAAGTAAATAAAATTTAATCACGGAATAATGTCATTATCTTGAAAAATTATGAAGTTTGAAGTTTCATATTTAGATTTCGGCATTAAATAACACATACAGGATAATATGCCGGTAAACAAACACAGCTAAATGAAATCAATTTCATCAGTAGTAGTAGTTGTAGTATCAGCTTCAGCAGTAGTGGTAGTAGGCTTACGGATATATCTTGTTGAAACGTTCATTCTCGTCTGACCACGGAAGTTAAGCCACATCGACCCTGGACAGTTACTAGACGGGTAACCATTAAAGAATACCTGCTAGTGTAAGCAATGATGTGCAGTGGATGTTATGTATAACGGTTCGGAATGAGAAATCGAGTTGCCGAGTTCAAATTGCAGCCAGGTTAGTTATATTCATTTACACGCAAATAGGGTTGAACGATCATGATTCATAAAGAGACATGATCGGTCAAGCGTGCCACAGCCCCACTAGTAACACGAATTGGGTCAGTGTAGCAGGCTACTGTTGTATTCTGCTCCATGAATCACGAGAGGCCTATGTCACTCGGCGGACCTTCCTTCGCTGATAAGAGATATAATTTTTCGTATTATATGTGTACGAAGTCCCGCTGGAAGAATTTGAGAGACATAAAATAGGAGGAAGGGTGGAGTAATGGATAACAGCTCGGATTGCGGAATAGGAGAGCCGAGTTCGAATTCCAGCCGAATCCATTACATTCACTAACGTTCTAGTACTCTTGGAAAAGGTAGGAATTTTCTTCTCTCCCAAGCTATGGGTAAATAGCAGGATGACAACTAGTCTACTGCAGAAAGAAATGGCAACCTACTGCGGGGAAAAATATCTGCCTCGTCAGATATGCATCGAATGTTACATGATCACGCATGGTATATAACTGATTGACTGAAATTAGAGAAGTGTTCTACGTGTGTAGTCAAGTGAGCTTAGATCATTCCCTGCCTTGTGGTGGCGGTATGTATTTGGTTTCGACTGCATCTATGTGATGTATTTTAGTCGTGAGGATTGCTGCGGATCAAAATATCTCTTACACTGTAACGTTACAAGTCATATCTTTAAGACATCATGTAGAAAAAGAAGAAATGAAGATAGTGAGTTTTTTTAATCTTTTATTGTCTGCAGTGGTTCGCAGTTATTTTGCAAACAAATATGATAATTTACGTCAAGTTATAAAATCGAATCCGCCCGAAAAGACTATGAAGGAAAACTTGTGATTATCTACTTAGAAAGCGAGATATCTGTCCTCGGGTGTGGGCAGGGTGTTGTGTTCTTCAATCTATTTTGTTTTTCCTCTTCCAGATGCTAACCAAAGGAATAATATTTCTGTTTTAATTCATTCAGATTTCAGGCGTTGTCTTATATGGCAAGCACTCAGAAAGTAATCAAAACAGGAAGAAGTTATCGCGACACTGTTATCTTGTTTGCCTTGAAGCAAATACCTGGTCAGTGCCATTCTTTCAAGCTTATCGCTGTTTATATCACATTTTCATTACGAAACATGTGATATTATCACATCAATGCACAGTGTGGTGTAAAAGTCGCGCACCATATTTTAAATGTCTAATTTGTTTTGATATTTTCTTATATTGCAGAAACAATTTTGATGAAGATGGCTGGAAAACTAAGAACCGATTAAATATGAATATAGTTAAAATAGCAGAGGAAAATTTCAGTCATTTTAATGAATGATGCAAGCACAGAGTATATTTTGAAAAAGGAGTATATTTTGAACAGCACATATGCAAATCAAATTACTTGTAATACAAGTTTCATGTGTAATTATACTTTTAATAAATTATCGCAATGGTGCACGACTCTTGCCCCCCGCCCCTTGTATCTCATTTGGGCCACTCACTCATCTGGAATATGTTGACAATTACTTTAATTGAAAATACTCAAAATAAATACTGTATATATCCGAATTACGTGCGAGTTTCCTATGATTATTTTATGTAAAAAAAGGCATGTCGGACTATACACAGGCAATTATTTTGAAGAAGTTAAAAATCATACATCATTATTTTTATAATTATATCAGTATAGAAGCTCCCCATAAAGAATTAGCATTGATAATTCAATCAAATAGACTTAGTCGTATTTTGTAATTTGTGGGGGAATATTTAAAAAATATATATTGGTTCATTAAGTCAAGTCACTCTATGAGCAATACTACAGGGTGCCCCACAAAGAAAGAGAAAATTTTAAATTTACTATACGATGGGATATAAAAGAAACAACTACATATTTTACTCTATGAATAAAGAAAAAAAATAACATATATTTTTTTTAATCATTTCTTTTTCTAGGATACCGTAGTCATCAAATTTTCGACGCGAGACGATTGTTCTCCTTGAGGAAGAACATACAACTTGGGGATTGAAACAATGCCAAGTAATTTTGCCAGAGTTCTTTAGTTTGAACACCACATCTAGCATTTTTTTTGTTCTGTTTTAAGATACTTAATTTCTATCCTTTGCTTTTGTTTCAAATGTAACAAAAATTAAATAAACTGTACCAAATTTCCCTTTATTTTGTAGGATACCCAGAGGTACCGTATAGCACAATATTACCTGCATCTAAAGTCGTTTTTGCCCACCATGTTTTGCAGTTGAGGAGAATGGCTAAGCAAAAAGAAGGTTTTGAAACAAATCATGTCGAAGTATGGATGAACCTTTTTGTAGTGCCGAAAATTGTCGAAGATTAATTAGCGTTTATAAATCAATCAGGAATGTATAAATATCCTGTAACTTTCGTCAATGGTCTGTCATTCCGTTTCTGGGAATTTCGAACAGAATCCTTTATTTAATGTCCGTAATATATTGTTCTCGTTCCGTTGTCCAGGGCGATATATATTACGTGTTGTTCTTTTTTATTTTTAGTATGGCTCAGTTATTGCTCACAAGTGACTGAAACTACGAGGGCAAGTTTCACTTCTAAGTCAACTAAACAAGGGCTCTAAAATGAAAGAAATAAAAAGGAGCCAACTGAAACGAAGCCTTGACATAAAGAATAAGAATGACGTACCAAAAGTCAAAGAGTAGCTGAAACAAGAAATTCAATATAAGCCACAGGCGTTATAAAAAAAGATCTTCAAAAAATAGAAGAATCTATATGGAGCACTTGGAAAAAATAAAACCGAGATAAATGACCCACCTTCTATCCAGTAAGTCGAGGTGTTATGGTGTAAGAACTGGGAAAACTGTAAAATGCACATTGAACGTGATGCATGGATCTAGCAACAACAGGAACAAAACACACATATTGTTTGCCAAAAATGGACGAATATCTATATTACATCGACAAAACCAAAAACTGGAAAGCACCAAGAATAAACGGAATAATCTATTGTTGGAGGAAAAACCTATCCAGTACCCACTAAGATCTCGCATGGGTTACAATTATTCAATCATAAACACAGAAAAATGCTCCAAATGGCTCACGTGGGTTGTAATATAATCTACTCCCAAAAACCAGAGATTCAGAAACAGAATAACTGTAAGCCCTTCACCTGCCTACCAACAAGATCCTCACTTCTTTCATAATCAATCATACAACTTCCTTGATTTAAACAATTTATACCCAGAAGAACGGATGTAAACGTATAAGTTAAGGTTGCAGGGACCAACTAATTATCAATAAAACAATATTGGAAGAGATGAAAACAAAGAAAACAAACTTATAGACAAAATGCATCGACTACAGAAAGGAATTCGGCAGCGTTCCAGACTCATGGATAGCGAAGAGCCTAAAAATATACAGAGTATGCTACACAACAGACAAATACATAACAGAAAACATGGAAAAATGGAAGACTACACTAAAAATGGAGTATTGCTGCCATATATGATCTAGTGCCCCTTCTGTTTGCCTCGGGGTTCTTGATAGGCTCCAGAGGAGGATATGCAATATAATTGGCCCTGCTCTGGCATCTCGTCTACAGTCACTTTCTCACAGACACGCCGTCGCCTCTCTCTGTCTTTTCTACAAATACTTTCATGGAAATTGCTCCGAGGAGCTGCATTCGCTTGTTCCCAGACTTCACGAGTTCAAGCGCCCTACGAGGCTGACATCCCGCTCTCACCCCTTCACTGTCAAAACTCCTAAATGTAGCCGTCTCTTCTACTCCAATAGCTTCATGTCTCGCAACTCTCGCCTGTGGAACTCCCTTCCCTATTCCAGTTTCCCTGAGAGCTATAATCTCCAGTTGCCTTGATCTATCCATTTCCCTTCTCCTCATCCTTTCTTCTATTACTCCTATCTGATCTTGTTCTAAATTTTCTGTAACCCCCTGCGTCCTAGTGGCTTCCAACCTTGCTTAGGGTGAAATGCTTAAAAAAACCAAAAAAAAAACCCCAAAAAACTATAAACAAAACTAAACCATACAAACGAGTCATTAACATTGAGATCAGTCAATATAAAAAACGGGATATTCTAAGGAGATTCATTATCACCATTACTCTTCTGCCTTGCATTAGCGTCACTCACCTGCCTACTGAGCAAGAGGAGCCACTGATACAAATCACATAATGGCAAAGTGAATCGACTATTTTATATTGATTAACTTAAAACATTTCCCAAGGATGACAACCAGCAGAAAAAATCTACTCACCATTGTCAAAAACTTTAGCGAAGACATTAGGGTGGAGCTCGGAATCGACAAATGTGACAAAGCCCATTCAAATGCGATAAACTAACGAAAAATATGGATTTAAACCTTGATATCAACAACGAAATTAAGGAACTAGACGAAAATGGTACACATATTAGAAATTAATGAAGGATACGGAATACAACATTCAATTATGAAGAAAAGAAGCAAAAAGAATGTTATTGAAGAGTACGTTGATACTAGAAAGCGAACTAAATGGTACAAATAAGACGAATGCTCTCAACACCTTCCAAATTAACTATACCAGTAGTAAAACACAGTTTCAAAATTGTTAAATGAATATTAAATATTAAACAACTGGATGCTAAGACCAGACAAATACTTACCAAAATGAAGAAGCACCACCCTAAATCAGATGTTAATAGACTGTATGTGTTATGGAGTCCTCCCCTTTTTAATATAAGTGGACTCGACCAAAGTG
>CAHIKZ030005267.1:0-22500 GCA_903632075.3 Acanthosepion pharaonis | reverse complement strand
AGAAAACTTCAGCTAAAGGAGAAGAGAACGCAATAAGAGCTTGGTTTAAGACTCCTGGTTCTAGCCTCAGGATTGTCCCATGTGATAATATGTACACGATATGGACGCTGAAATGAGATCTAACTACTACTGTAGATTACATTAAGTTTTTAAGATCTTAATTCTCTTTCGATTGCAATCCAAATCTATCTGATATTCGTATTGAAGTACATCTCATGAACACCCAAATCCTTGGAAATCTCCAAAGAATGTTCTCGGCAAATTAAACATGTCTTCAACCTTATTCTCCTGGAATACGAGATCATTATTGGGATAGCTGGATCCAGGAACGGGTAAAATTGATTATAAAACAGAACAAATTAGCGTTGATTAGTAGGCCCAGGGAATTAACCCATGCCCTGTGAAAAAAGCCAACACTATTGTCAGGTATCCAGTAGCCGGTACAGTGATTTCTTGAAATTTGAGGTCTATGAATACAGGGGTGTGCCTCATGCTCAAATCATATTGTGATCCGGAATCAATTGGAAATGAATTCCTCGGAAGTGGCCACGCTTTGGTAATCTTCCAAAGTTCAACTACTGACATCACGTGTCCAGATGAATTGCTTTGCGCGGTACAATTATGTTAAAAGTATCAAAGCTAACAGTTTACATGTTCCCATATATTAAGGAAGCAGAGTATACATCGTGTGTTTACTGAATAGTTTTTGCTAGAAAGAAATAGTCACTGCCTTTAGGGGATCATGGTCAACAATTTCATGATCGGTAGTGCTTTTCATAAGTTATTTTGTGTATATATGGAATAACGTTACTGATATATCAAATGTCACCAGAGATGCATAGATGACATGCAGACTTAGAGACCATTCGAATTTTGATAATTCACGTACTGATATGGTCAGCACACAAGTGATAAAAATCTGTGTATTTTGATGATGTCAACTTATGGTGGCGCTAACTACCATTACTTATACATACTGGAAATCCATTTGATTTTTCCTGCTGATATATTAAAAGTAAAATTTTTGGATGACAGGAAAAGAATAGATTTTAACAGAATTGATTTGCGTAGCGGAAAATGCTAGAGATATATACGTTTGTTGTTGTAACGCACTATATAAATAAAACTGTATATGAAATAGAATATAACGTAAAAATTTTGAATCAACATATGTAAATTATATATATATATATATATATATATATATATGTATTAAGTCATTTTTATGTTTATACATTCTTTTTATAGATACAAATATGTAAGTAAATGCTCTGTTTATAATAAACAGTATTAAACAACATTTACCGGCCTGAATGTCTGAGAAATTTTCACAGAAAATATTTGTCCTCCGACAGGATTCGAACCTGTATCCTATACAGAACCGTTGTTTAGTTTGACGTGCCTTTACCGATTGGGCCACGAAGGAGCGTTCAGCTAGCAAGGTCGAATTTACTGTATTTAAAATTCAATCTCTCATGAATCTCTCATGTACATTCATATCTGCTCATGGCGTATCAAATGTAAACAAATGACGTCACACATTATGAAATCGACAAAGTCCGACAATTAATTTAAGACATTTTTATGTTTATACATTCTTTTTATAGGTACAAATATTTAAGTAAATGCTCTGTTTATAATAAAACATATAACATATAACATATATATATATATATATATATATATATATATATATATATGTGTGTGTGTGTGTGTGTGTGTGTGTGTGTGTATAATCATTTCGCCAAAAAGCAAGGCTGGATTGCCACTAGTACGCAGGGAGATACAGGAAGTGTAAGTCCGAGAAATGAATGGGTATAGGGGGGACTGAGAAAAGGATAAAAAGGTGTTCAAGTAAACAGAAGATGACGGTTGACGTTGCATTGACATCTTTGAAGATTGTACTTATCAGGGATGAAAGTAAGCGGAAAGGACTTCCACTATCGCGAAGTGCGAGAAAATAAACTCTTAGATTAGAAATGGTTGCTGCATTTAACTATTTCATCAATAAAACAGTGGAACCTTGATGACAAACTAGTAGCACGCTTAACTTCATGTAGTAATGGCACCAGGGGAAAAAAATGCTCGTCAGAGCCGTTGCTATGTAAATAATTGTCGAAAAGACAGAGGGAAGACACATCACGTCGGTGAGAAAGTTACTGAAGTGACAGGATCGATTACATTGCAGATTCTTCTTTGGATTCTATCAAGAATCCCGAGATAAACATCAGGAGCACCAGATCAGATACAGCAACAGTATCCAATGCATGAACAAATGGAAGATTTGAAAATGTGCAGTTGAATTCTGACGAGAAAAACCTTCTGAGACGACACAGTGAACAAATATTCCTTGCGGTATATGCAGCTGTTGTTTCACTGTAGTTGTTCCACTTCAAGTCACTTGAAAACATAAGGCCAAGAAGCCATGCTGATGAGTTAGTACCTTGATGGATGACCTCTTGGGAAATCCAGATGTGGATTGCGTAATGAATAACGGTTAGGAATCGGAAATCAGAGTATCGTGTTTCAATTCCAGTTGACTTCGTTATATTAACTAAGGCGCAAATAAGTATGTGAAAGGAATGAATCCATATGTTCTCCTCGATACCAACAGGTAGTAGGATTTTTATTAGGAAATCATTATTATCTCCAAAACATTTGTATGATCTAAAAATATTCGTTAGCTTTAGATAATCTGGAAAAGTTTGCTAAGCCTTAAAATCAATAAACTAATCAATACTAACAGTTCTTAGAATCGAACGTCACATATAAATTGATTAGAGTGGTGAATAACAATCTAAACCTCTGTAAGAACTTACTAAATACACCATGTGTAAATATTGTGTCAAAATATGTACAAACGAATATCCTCAGGTTTGGATTCAGCGTTATCCTTCTCCTAGACTGGATGACAATCGACACAGTCAGTCCTACGATTTAGTTAACGCCTGGAAGAACAGGAAGCGATGGATTAGCGGTTACTTGAACATTAGTGTGTAAATTACATTTGAGGAGTTTGTAATACCCTATTTATTATCTCTCAGTTGCGTCTCCGTTTTGGGGCAGAAAGCTCTCAGGGGCGACTCCTTCAAATGACAGAGTCGCAACTGAGAAATATTACACTGAGAGGTGTCCATTCATGGGGAAGAGCTGACCGAGGTCACACTCTCTTATTGCACCAGATAGAGGGATTGGTGCTCGCACCGGGGCCAGCGCAACCGACGGTTGCGAGGACTCCGGGCAATTTTTGTTTCCAGCCCGGGTGCACGCGATCGGGCTCCCCACATTAAACCAACCTTGTGTCGCAACCTGACCTCGTGGGGGCGGAAAAAATAAAAATATTTACGAATAAGTAAAATTAAAGAACTTGACTGGAATACAGACACATTTCTTTGATTTCTTTACCCGATACGACCCCCAAAAAATATATGTACATACGTTCTTTTCATCGTGGTTGGTACGAACTAAAAAGGAATATATATATATATATATATATATATATATATATATATATATATATGATTGGAAAATTCAAAGATCCCCGTTTGATTAATAGGAATTTTAAATTTAATTTAAGTGCGACAGAACCGATGGGAATTACGAGAATAAAAAAATTAACCACGATAAAATATGTGCAGACAGAACCGTTCAGGACACAAGATAAAGAAGGAACGAACAACATTCCATTTAGAATTCCTCACTAACTCTCAAGATAAATTCTCAAATCAACATTTGATCCAAAGCCAAGTAAGAAATCCTATTAGGATGCGTCATTTACTGGTCATAGAATATCACTTAATCTTCCTCTAACATTTCTTATATTAACTTTCATATGGATTTTCCGGTTCCTTGTTTATTCAGCGATTTTACAAACTCACACCTGAGGCCAGGCCTAAATAAAAGCTGTGCAAACACTGACTAAATTGAAATGATTTATATTTAGAGTATGTTTATAATTGTCACCGATGTCTAATTGGTTGCTAAGAAATTTCAGGAAGTCGCACCTGATGAGAAGCATGGCGCTAATTAGTATCTTTGAGAAAAATGAAATTCCTTTTCTGGAATTAGAATTTACAATTGAAACTAGAGAGAGAGAGACACACAAGCAGGGAAAAGTAACGATGGACAATGCACACTAGCTTAGAGCGAAGACATTTTATTCTTGGTGTAATATTTGAGATCAAATGTCTTTATTTGTTAGCTTGTTGGATTTCACTTTGGACATGATTAGGTTGTTTGTATGAAGTAGCGATTTTATATATATATATATATATATATATATATATATATATATATATATATATATATGTATGTATGTATATATATATGTATATATATATATATATATATATATATATATATATGTATATGTATATATGTATATGCATATATATATATATGTATATATATATACGTATATATATATGTATATATATACGTATATATGTATATATATATATATGTATGTATATATGTATATATATATATATATGTATATATATATATATATATATATATATATATATATATATATATATATATATATATATATATATATATATATATATATATATATATATATATATATATATATATATATATATATATAGAGAGAGAGAGAGAGAGAGAGAGAGAGAGACGCACACATTGGTTTTCTCTCATCAAAGATCAATAATACCTTCGAGCAATTCATTCCTCGATGTCTTAAAAACACCAAAATTCCATAAGATCTTTTGCCTCTGTGCTACAGAATCAAAACGAAAGATGTTTATCAAATAACAAAATCGCACCACTTGAAGAATTTCAGCAGTAGCAACAACTAAAAAGTGTCGTATATATAACTAGAAGGGCTAATAAGGATACAATCAATATTTTCACTTTCCACAGTAGCTTAGGTTACTAAGGAATCTCCGAATAATATCTGAAAGAGCAATAACAATGGAATTGACAAGTACGTTTCCCCAACAATTTCAAGGGAAGGGTTTATAGATTTCAAACGTTTGTTATGTTAACTGTTCACAAACTAAACGTCTTATATTTTTTTGTATGGGAACAGTTAATTTCAATTAACATTAGTTCATTATCTTTATAGGAGAGGAGGTTATTGCTGACTTCAAGGTTTTATGATAGGGAAAACATTGATATTATTTACAACTTTTAAACCTAACTTCCTATTTCTTCTTCCTTATAAACCCTGTCCCTTCAGGACATAAGCATTTATGGCACTTTACATTTTACAATCCTCGTAATAAATTTAGTAGTTTTGATATCTCCTAAACCCCGCTCCACCATCCATTCATTCAAGCTCTATAGGCATGGTACGTTCTGTTTTCCTTTGTCATTCTTTCCTTCACTATGTCTTGTGTGTATAAGATTTTCCAAGCCCGCTTTCCTCATTATGTTCCCTAAGAATTTCTTTCTGATATTAATTATAATTTTGATTTTTGTTTTCATGCGTAATATCAGCACACCCATATGACTGAGGATGCTGGTCATCTCCTCAAGGATAAAGAAAAGACTTGAAGCAACAGAAATGTGGTTCTGCAGAAGGATGCTGATTATATCGTAGACAGAACATGTGAGTTACGAAGTCTTAGAGAAAATGGGAACAAGAAGTTTTTATTTCCCAAGATTAAAAGGAAAAGAAAAAAAAAAACTATTAAAATTTGCCATCTCTTCATATTTTCTAATATATATATTTTAATATGAAATATATTTCTTTTCATATTTCTAAATTCCTATGCATTTTCTTTACTCCTGTAAACTTAAAACATTTCCTTTACTTTGGCAGCATTCCCATAATTCAAAAACATTTCATTATTTTCCATTTAACTAACATAACTGTCCTCAAAGCATTTAGATATTTTATTTTATTGTTTTAATTATAATTGTTACATTTTCTAATGTTTTCCGATGTCTTTTCTCGAACGTGCTTTAAAAATCTCTTTTCAAAAGAAAAAGAATATTTTATTTTTTACTTTTTTGCCATGCTTATTCATTTTAAAGTTGTTTGTAAGAACATTGATTACGTCCATTATAAAAGATGCAGACAGAAAAATAAGCAGCTATTGTTTTTGAGTCATATTTTTTCTTGTATTCCATACTTTAATGCGTGCAGACATTTTTGTTTTTTTGTTTTTTTCATAAAAACAGTCGACTTTCATCTTAGCATATTCTGACATGCTAGTCCTCTAATTACAATTTTTAAAGAATCAGCATGGGCCCCAATTTAATTTCTTTTGCGCTTCTCCGCTTAAATATTAAAGGAAAAGTGATTTCTTTTTAACATTTTGTAGTATTTCTCCTTTTTTCATTCCCTCTTTTTTCGTTAGTTCTGATTTAAAGCATTCTGCAGTGACTGCTTGCGATTCTTAAAGGTTTTTCCACATTCATTTTCCGCTGAATATGTATTTCTCGAAATTTATTTTGGAATGGCAAAATTTGCCAGAAGACAAGAACTGGCCAAATGTTGTATTCTCAAAATTAAAGGAAAAGAACTTCCAACCCCCATCAAAATGAATGTTTTTTGTAGTAAGACATTCGATAACCTAGGCTATTTTCTTTTTGGAAATAAAGTAGGATGTTCACCCGAATACGTGTACTTACTTGGGCACTTCGAATGGTTAGTCAGCTTGTTTCGCTAGATCAATTTACGACTGAATCGGTCGTTCGACACTTAATGGGCGTTCCATACATTCGGTCGTTTGCCACATCTAAGCTACAAGTAGTATATTTTTTATTATTACTAGAGGCATTTCAAAATACCATTAGCTGCTATTTAATCATATCCGTCGGGGGAAGAGATGGATGGATACCTTTCCAATGGTATATGAACGTAACAAACTCGACTGGATTTTGAGCTCCGATCCATTACACCATGGTGCTTACCCGTAGTAAATCGTGTACTGAAACTATCTTTGTAGCAATGAGAACAACTGTCGAATTATAAAATATATTAATTGCTAAAATCGTACAACGCGTATGAAGATATCGACTTCATTTCAAAAGTTTGAAGCCACCCCCAGAATTAGCATGGGATCAATTATCAAACATACTTTGAGAAAATTTTTCAATTAATGCCAAAGATTTGTGCTGCTGTAATCAAGGCTAAAGGAGGATATCTTGACGAGAGCAAATTTAATAATTTTTTTCTTTTTTTTATAATAAAATATGTATCATTTTTTAAGCATTTATAATAATTTTCACTTATTTAAATTACAAAACAACTAATTTTTGTGGCCTCAATATTCTGAACTGTAGTGCGTATATATATATATATATATATATATATATATATATATATATATATATATATATATATATATATGTGTGTAAGTGTGTGTGTATTAAGAAAACTGAATATATTTTATTGCCTATATCAAAGCCTATGTATTTTAGTTTATGTACTTGCATTTTATAAATGCGGTTATGCCCATTACATGAAAACTTTATGCCTTAACTGAAGAAAATATTTAATCACTTATTATCTGTGAAAAGATGCATTGACTTTCAGAACAATTATTTATCGTCAGCAAACCAATTTCCGTTGGTGGAATAATCTAATTCTATAACTTTTGTCAGTGATTGTACGAACCTAATATTTTCGTGGACTCGTGACTCGATAAGTTTAAAATTCACATTGTACGAGAGTTTGCTCTTGATGTTCACTTCTTCAGCTATAGTTTTATATTTGTTGAAACTTCATGACCAAATTAAATTCATGGCATTTATATGTAGACATTATATCTTTAATTTAATTCATTATATCATTTTCTCTCATATTTTTTCTTATTCCCTTTGTTGATTTCGATATTAATAAACATCTATGGGTGGTAGGGTAACAGTTACTAAAGTTAAAGTGGAACCGGTCTGTCGATTATCTATGTTCTATTTTTGTTCACATTTACTTAAAATGTAATGGAAAAAGCATGAATCCATTTATTCTCCCCTTTTCCAGTTATGAGTTAAATAATCTACGCGGATGACACCACAACTTACTCCTGCCTCAAAAACAAATCTAGTGTCGCTGACAAAACTAACCTGGCCGTGCGTCTCGAAAAGGACCTCCAATCGGTTGTGAACTGGGACAGGAATTGGCTGGTCAACTTTTGAAAAACAAAAAAAAAAAACTGCTCTCTATTAATCACCACAGAGATCCTTCCCTGCCCTCTATTAGGATGTCTGACGCTCAACTTCTCAAGAGCATCACTCTGCGGCGACTCGGTTTCACGTTGACGGCTGACCTAAGATAGAACAAATACATTGAGTCAATTTCTTCGTCCACCGCAAGGAAAGTTGCCTCCCTGTGCCGCGCCAGGAAACTTTTCTCCCCGGAATCGATCCTTCAGATCTAAAAATCAAAAATTCACCCTTGCATGGCGTATTGCTGCCATATATGGTCTGGAGCCCCTTCTGTTTGGCTCGCGGTTCTTGATAAGCTCAAGAGGAGCCTGTGGAACTCTTCCTGTTTCTCTGAGAGCTATAATATCCAACTATTCAAGTGTAATGTCAATCGACATCTCCAGTTGCCTTGATCTATCCACTTTCCTTCCCTTCATCCTTTCCTCTATCACTCCTATCTGCTCTTGCTCCAAATCTTCTGTAACCCCTTGCCTCCTCGTGGCTTCCCGCCTTGCTTGGGGTGAAATACTTAAAAAAAAAGATAATATCATATTTGATTTTTCTAGTATTTAATTGCAGGCAACGTATGAAATGACTATACTGAATTAAAAAGAGTAGGCTAGGCAAATTGAAACTACTTAGAAGCTATAGTATTCATGGCATTTATATGTAGGCATTATATTTTTAATTTAATGCATTATATCATTTTCCTTTATATTTTTCTCATTCCCTTTCGTTGATTTCGATATTAATAAACATCGATGGGTGGGAGGGTAACGGTTAGTAACGCTAAAGTGGAATCGACCAGCCGATTATCCGTGTTCTATTTTTGTTCACCTTTACTTAACCCTAGGACATTAACCATGGGTATATAGTACCCAGCGCAAATTTTCCTATTTTTTAATTACAATTTTCAGGACCTGATTTTCTTACCTAAATAATACATCTTTCAGTTCTTATTAATGTTAACTCCAAGTACAAAGTTTGAAGTGCCTTCATGTAAAATATTTCAAATAAAGATTTATATTTAATTTTTTTTTTTTTTTTGATATTTTCAAAATCGGGTCTGATATACCCATGGTTAGTAACGGTGTAACTTTAATTCATAGTTAGTGTTCTAGGGTTAACTACTCTTGGAAAAGTCATGAATCCATCCGTTCTCCCCTTTCCAGTTATAAGTTAAATAATAGTATAGATAATATCATGTTTGATTTGGGTAGTATTTGGTTGCAGGCAACCTATGAAATGACTATACTGAATTAAAAAATGTAGAGTAGACAAATTGAAAACACTATGGTATTCCTTAGAAGCTAGAGTAATTTCCGGATAAGACAAAAAAGTATCTCTTGATAGTTATGATCCCCTCAGTGATGTTACGGGAATATTCATTTTATTTTTGTTAGTTTCAATATATTAGCGCGAATGGTAGTTTTCAATGTGAATGCTAGCGTCTAATGCAAAATAGATATCTCCATTCTATACTGTTTATAAAATGCTACTTTATTCGAAATAAATCTGCTAAGTTACTGAAATGACGATTTAATAAAAAATAAGTTTATTGCCAATTCTAAATAACTGATTGAAAGCGTACAAATGAAGAAAATCTCCTCGTGGGAACAAATTGTATGCACTGCGGATTAGGTTCGACGATGTCAAAAAGCAGATTAAAATTGATTGCATTGGAAAAGGAGAGAAGAGGAATCTGTCTTTGTAAATGTAGATATTTAGATTAAGAACGAACTCAATAAACTGAGCACAAGGAATTAAATCGTTCTTCATTCTCCTTGCGGTATGAATTGTTTGTGATTATTTGTAATCTTGACTTGCAAATAATCTTACAAGTGTGACAATACCTGAGAAAACGTCGAGTCAGTTTTAGTCCGTCAATCCGTCAAAAGATTCTTTTCGAGAAGGTTAAAAAACGCCATTCCGAATATACATTGTCAAATAAAGAAATATTCTCACATCAGAATAGTCGCAGACGCTAATCCCTTTTTGGTGTTTTTTTTTTTTATTTCAGGCAAAATAAATTAAAATCAATATAAAACATGAATAAAGCATGCATGACTAAATGAATTAGTGCAAAAAATTTTACGCAAAATTAAGAGTATAAAAGATTTGTCTCTCTTCCTCATGAACACACACGCGCACAAATACACACACACACACACACACACACACACACACACACATATATATATATATATATATATATAGATATATATATATATAGATATATATATATACGGCAGGGATGAAGGTAAATTTGACCGCGTTTATTTTTAGATAAACACACAGTGACTGAGAGGACTTGATTCGCTTTAAGGAAGAGTCTTTTAGCATACCTACGGACGATAATGGATATGTCCCCAGTCACATAAATACTGTAGTAAATACTGTATGTTGATATGTAGTTAGAGATTCATTGTGGAATACACTTGACTCGCTTTTAGCAGTTGACTTCTCCTTCTCCGCGCCGCTGGTGAATCTTATACGTGTTGTTCTTGTCCTAAATCGCTCATTACCAACCGTCGTTTGGTTATTCTATTCAGTAACCTTCTCTAGGGTGCAAAATTTTGGTGACGAGGATGACATAAAATTATTATATATATATATATATATATATATATATAATAATTTTATGTGGATATGACATAAAATTATATATATACCATCCACACTTTTTGAAGGGACGAATACAGAGACCTGGTGCACTAAGTGCCACAAGGTCCCCAAACGACCCTCCGCAGTTTTTGAATTCAGAGTTGTCCTTCTCCTAGAACAGTTGCCATCCAAGTCTATAGAACCCAGTCTGCCCTGCTATTTACCCATAGCTGGAGGGAGAAGAAGAGGATTCACACCTTTCCCAAGCACGTAAGTGAATATATATATATATATATATATATATATATATATATATATATATATATATATATATATAAACGTTGCAAAATACATACATGTTGCAAAATGAAATCATTACATTTGTGTTGTTATATTTCATCAGCGGACGAAACGCGTCTATAAAACACAGGTTTCTCATTTGTATTTAATGATACTATATTTTCAGATATATTTTATTCATAGCTGTATGTTTACACACTCCCAACACACGCACATAAAAAAGAAAAAGAATTATCACGATGAGTCAAAAATCTACATGAAGTGAAAACGTTCTACACAGAATTAAAAATACCGGAAATTTCGCTTCCATAACTGAATTCTAAAAATCTTTCACCGACTTTGCATTTCCCAACTCTCATCGGTAGTGGAAATAATCGATTATTTCATGCTTCTACGGCAGTTTTCATGTAGTTTGTGGCTATTTTTTACTGGTCAGAGTGAGAGCCTATAGCTGGCTGCCACGAATAGGCAGGATGTTTCCAGTGGCCAGCATGAGAGCCAACAGCTGACTGACACGAATGTTAACTAGCATGCAAAAAAATATCGATAGCTGCATTCGTCACAAGTGGGAAAAATTTAAATCTGCATGGCACTTTACTCCAATTGGCTCATTCACTAGCTTAAACTCAACGTTGATTCTGATTCTGCAGAACTGGGTTGGGTGTGAAAAAGTATTTGTTGTTAACATTCTTTTTTCATTCGTTTTTTTTCAGTTACGAGTCCTTTTTTAAAGCTGATCCTTTTGTGTTCATTTTGTTTAGTTCTTTTTTCATAAGAGATTTAATGTTTAGTATTGAGGTTAGAAAAATTCGCAGTGTGAGAATTAAGGCATATAGCAACATCAGCACGGCAAAGGGCACTTCTTTAAAGGCTAGGAAGGGCAAAAACATTTTAAGTCAAGTGATAGAGATTGCTGTATGAGTCGTACGATTTTTGAATCAAGCAAGGGCAACGCCGGGCGGTGCTGCTATATATATATATATATATATATATATATATATATATATATATATATATATATATATATATATATATATATAAAAAAGTCGCGTTGAGAATTTACTTTTGAGTCATGGTGCATAACAATTAACATTTAAATTACGATCGTACCAAAGAAATACTTTCAAGAAATAGTCTCAAGTCCAATGATTAAGTTATAAAATCTTATACGCATTCCTTATTACAGACTCAAAAATGTTACATTTTGCCTGGACATTTGTTGAATTTTTATGTGTGTGTGCGTCGATATTTATTTTTCTATCCATTTCTATATATTTTAGTGCCTTTTTTCTTTACGTTGTTCATTGACGAATATTTGTTTTTCTAATCGGCGGCTATTAAATCTTATCTATTGAGCCATTTTTATCTGCATATCTTTGCTCATGTAAGTTATATTTTAATAGTCTGTTTGAATTCGTTGAGTAACACTTTCAAATTTGAATATTTGTTGGTGTGTATATGTGTGTTTCTTTAGTAATGTACGTGTGCATGTTCGCTCAAACTGCCTTTCATTTTATGTTGTCTGTTTATTTTGTTCTTTTAAGGATCGTGTACATCTATTTCGTGTTTCGTTCGTGTTTTTGCGTGTTTATATATCTAAATATGTCTACGTGTTTGTGTATTATAATCTGATTGTGTATGTATTGTCTTTTGCAAGATTTCACCCTCCCCTGCCCATATCACCACAATGTATCTAAGCTGTAACAAAGATTAACATCAACATTAGAGATTAACGTTTATTGTAACTGAATTTTTGGCCTTACAATTAAAACAGAATAAATGACAAAACATGTATTTTTCCTCAGTTTCTTCTTTAAATAATTTTATATTTTAAACTTAATGTAATGAAAACAGGACAAGAGATTCTGTATAGTAATCGTTTATTCAATTAAGAATGCTACTACTCGTCTACCTGAAAAGCGGAAATGTTTTGCTTTTATAGTTGGATTATCAAGGGGGAGATAATCCATATTCACAACACTTAATACAGATTAAATTTAAAATTGGTCATTTTTAATTTTCAATTTTATAGTAAAATTTAATATTAATTAGTTAGAATGATTTCTATTTTAGTCTAACCCAAAAATTAAAGCATTAATTATTATCACCAAGGTTCGTTGTCAAGTTTTTTGAATTCTCATATACTTGTATTTTGATTAGCCATTGTTAGAGCTTTTTTTTTGCGAGGGGTGTTTCGTCGATCTGAACGTTTTAAAACATTTTATTCAACATTCAACACCATCACTTGGTAAGACACCTGAAATGGCTATTTTGTAGTGATTTTATAAATATATTTGTGTTACATTTTGGAATAGAGTATATATATATATATATATATATATATATATATATATATATATATATATATATATATATATGGTATACCTGTTATACCTGGTGGCCTATATATATATATATATATATATATATATATATATATATATATATATATATATATATAAAAAAGGCTTAAACACTAATATTCCATGGTCATATTAGTGTTTAAACACTAATATTCCATGAAATATTAGTGTTTAAGCCTTTTTATTATATCCTTACTCTGTCCTAGACATTGAGTTCTACCTGATTCTTCCTCTTGATTTTTTTTTTTCTAAAAATATACATGTATGGGTATTTATATATTTTGCACATGTATGTATATTTTCCACTAATATTATCTTTCTCTCTCTCCCTCCCTCTCTCTCTCTCTCTCTCTCTCTCTCTATATATATATATATATATATATATATATATATATTCATCTACAAGAGGATTCATATTACCATACAAAAACGCAAAGTAAGGATATAACTTTACTAATAAAACAAATTACTCCCAGAGAAAAGCTTTCTCTAAGACGACATCCTACAGATAGATAGATAGATAGATAGATAGATAGATAGATAGATTAACATTTATTAAGCTTAATGTTTGATATCTTCATGTTAATGTTTGATATCTTATGTATTCAGGACTACTCTCTCGACAACAAAGAAAAGTAATTCAAATCAAGTGACTAGGCTAATGAAATGTTCAGTTACGGTCCTCGGGGATGAATTCATGAAATCGCCATTTTCTAGAGACGAATTTCGAAGCGTTGATGCAGGCAGAGATATCAGTCTTTTAATATCTATCTATCTATCTATCTATCTATCTATCTATCTCAGTCTGTTACTTTCTGCCTGTCTATCTATCTATCTCAGTCTGTTACTATCTATCTATCTATCTATCTATCTATCTATCTATCTATCTATCTATCTATCTATCTATCTCAGTCTGTTACTTTCTATCTATCTATCTCAGTCTGTTACTATCTATCTATCTATCTATCTATCTATCTATCTATCTCAGTCTGTTACTACGTAGCTCATTTTGACGATTCACATCTATCTATCTATCTATCTATCTATCTATCTATCTATCTATATATATATATATATATATATATATATATATATATATATATATATATCTCAGTTTGTTACTTTCTATCTATCTGAGATTCTCATTTCCTGAAAAAAATGTTTTATGAAAAATATCAGATAATTTCTATCGCCGTCAGCACTGACTGTTCACCAAATGAATGCTGTACATTCGTATCTAATGAAATGGCTAATATAACCAGTGTCACTTCCGTCTATCTGCAGCGTGACTCTGCTATTTACTTATATCATTTGAAGTAGCTTTAGTTAGTAAAAAACATTTGAATTTTTCCATTTAAAATGACGGAATAAGTTTGTAACAAAGTTAATAATAGTTCGATAAACAGGGTAGCATTACTAAGTGGAACATTGCGACAACATCATACAAATATTCAACCGCTTGAAAATTCTATAGTATATACACCTCTCTCTATCATTCTCTCTATATCACCGATTCCATATCCTTCTTGTCTGTCAGTCTGTCTATTTTTATATCAGTAATATATTGAACCATTTTTCATATATTGCCTGAAACTGAAAGTTATTTTCAGTACAGCGCAGAGACTTGATTCCCTATTGAACCTCATGGTACATTTTTCTTATTTAAAACTTTTTCTTTAAGTTGGAATATAACATCGTTTAATTGTATGGCTTTTGTCTAAGATTCAATCAGGTTTCCTTTTGTTTTCTTGATTTATGATATAAGGGGCCATTATTTTTATCTCCTAGCCGTAGGTTAAAGCGTCGCTCATAGGAACACAAGCAAAAATAATAAGCGTCAGCAGCAATAAGTTCAACAAATAAACATAAAAAAAATACAGCAAATAAAGAAATAAACGGTGTTTTTCTGAAATCCCATCTTTCGTACTGGCCAACCTTAGTAATTGCCTATGCATTTATTGCACCAGCTTCTTGAAACTACAGTTTACAGCTAATAGTGGAAATTTCAGCCAAATAGCGAAGGTGGGGATAGCGAAAGAATGATGATTTAAAGAAAGAAAAATCTACTAGAAGGCATAGCCTTTCTTATTTTACATAATCACTGTCTATTTAATTGAATGGGCTGATCGATTAAGGATGGCATTGATCATAAACATCATTAGATTCATTTAATGAGGCTTTTATCAGCTGGAATGTAGTAGTTCTTTTTTATATAGATAATGACCTACGCGTGCGCAAGTGGACGGATTAATTCAACATTCACTTTTCTCCTAATGCAAATAGAAAAAGCAAAACAAAAAGGAGAATAAATGAATGGATAAGAGAGAAAGAAAGAAAAAGAATGAAAAAAAAGAAAGAAAAAGAATGAAAAAAGAAAAATAAGAAAGAAGAAAAAGAAAGAAAAAGGAAGGAAGGAAAAAATACGCCTACTGGAAAAAGAACAAAAAAAAATATTAAGAGTATAATGTTGATATTCCAATCGTTTTCCCCCCACAATGAGAGATTTTTTTTACTCAATATATTCAATTAGGGAATGCGATGCTGGATCAACAAAAGATTTGTCACCAGAGACAACATTTATTTTGAATTAAAGGAAGCGTATAGAATCTAACAAACAACCGAGCATTTTTCGTTTAAATAAAATGAACTAAAATTTCAGTACCTAATGCAATAAGTAGCATTGCTTAACACAAGTCGAACAGGTCAAACCACGGTTCTGTCTTTAATCATATCAGCTAAGAAATTCAGAATGTAAATTTTCACTATTCATGCAATATTCAATGATGTGATGAGAACGCCATACTAACTCATTTCATTCTTTGAAAATTGAAGGAAACGGATAGTGTAAAATGAACCTTATTACAGGCTTTCCTAAAGCGAAGTAAACAGAGACATTTCCATATTCGAGATAAAGAAAGACTTCTATTTTCAGCAGTAAAGTGGGAAACTATGTCTATGGCTATATTCCACATGGTTTCCAAGAGATTGAAGCTAAAAACTTGCTTCCACGCCTTAACTACACTTTTGCGCACATTCTTTTATCATAAACAAAATTAATTTATTTAATTAATGGCAACATATATTTATACATCATTTTCTACATTTGAATGCTTTTGAATTGAAATTCTCATGTTTTATACATCACATATTTTCACAACATACTTGGGGATAGTGTCAGTATAATAAAATATTGGAATAGAGATTTTAGTTCCTCAAAGATTTTGAATAAATAATTACAAAGATCTGGTAACTTAGGAGTTCCACGATTGCCTACTCCCTACAGGGACACGGTAGATAGAAGGTAAAGATAGATAAATAGATATAGCAGATTTAGATAATGTGATATTTGGTGGACATCTTACGTATGTCCAAATATAAATTATTATTATTATTATTATTATTATTATTATTGTTTTTATTTTCTTTGATTTCTGGCGTTTACACATTTCTTTCCGGGTCCCGCCCAGGGATCTAAGGTTAGAAATGGCATCATGACACTCTCCACTGACAAAAAAAAAAAATACATAGATAAAGCCCTTCGTAAATTATGGGCTGTACTTCTCAGAACAATTTTTGTATCTCATTGAGGCATGGACCTCCAGGAATCCCTTCAATTAGTCTACTGCAATCTTTCCCAACCAGTCCTAGGGCTCCAACTGCAAGAGATTGTTGATGTTCCCATATGCCACATTTTCGAAATTTCTATTTCAATGTCCTTGTATTTTGACAGCTTTTTGAATATCTTCAAAGATACATTGCAGTCAGCAGGGACTGCGATATCAATAAGGAGGCACTTTTCTTGTTTGTCGTCTTTAATAACAATATCTGGGCGGTTGGCTTTGATTGTTCTGTCAGTGTGTATCGTGTAGTCCCATAGAATTGTAACCGGGTCTGTGTGGTGTTCATACCATTTTCTTTCAGTTTCCTTTCTGTAGAAGTTGCAGATTTTCCAGTGCAGATATTGGCCCACTATGTCATGTCGAGTTTTATATTCAGTGAGTGCCAATATCGTGCAACCTGATACAAGATGATCAATCGTTTCGGGATATTTATCACAGAATCTGCATTTTGGGCTGACACAATAATTCAGTATATGTGCTTGATAATTCCTAGTTAGCAAACATTGGTCCTGTGCAGCAAGGATAAAACCTTCAGTTTCTGCTTTCAACCCTGCACTACGTAGCCACTGATGGGTACGGGTTTTGTCTACGTCAGCTTGTTTGGTACGGGCAGAGTATTGGCCATGAAGCGGTTTATCTTGCCATCGCTTCTGTATCTGGTCGGTTGCATTCGTCTTTGCTATCTTTTTTAAGTATTTTGCAGTTTCAGCCGGTGTATTGTGTTGTGCTTGCATCTCTACGCCTATTTGAAAAACCATTTTGAATTTGTTGGCTTCTTTTATTATGGAGTAAAGACGCTTACTAATTTCATGTTCCTTGACGCATACCATCATCCAGTCTTCTGTAGTTTCCAAGAATCTTTGGATGCCAATTGTTGTAGTTTTGTAGGGCAGATCTAGTTGAACTAATCCTCTGCCTCCTTCGGATCTGGGCACATACAGACAATCAACATCAGATTTGGGGTGATGCATGCGGTAGCAAGTGAGAAGCTTTTTCGTTTTGGCGTCCATTCGCTTATTTTCAGCTATGGTCCAGTTAAGGACATTAAAGCTGTATTGCACCACAGGGATAGCCAATGTGTTTATGGCTGATATTCTCTTTTTTGAGTTTAGCTCACTATTTAGTACCAGATGTACATGCCTGTAGTATTATTTTCTTATTTTTTCCTTCATTTGGGGGGGTGTTGTATGCCATCTCCTTCGCTAATTCCTAGGTACTTATAAGCTTCATCATGCTCCAGTTCCCTAATCTTTGCGATAAAATCTAAATCTATTAAGAGTGTTTCTGTAATTCTACCTTTCTTGAATGTTACTTTTGCACATTTATCTAATCCGAAGTGCATACCTATGTCGTCACTGAAGTATTTTACAATATTGAGGAGGCCTTTCAACTCATTGTCGTCTTTGGCAAAGAGTTTGAGATCATTCATGTAGAATAGGTGATTGAATATTTTCTTTTTTATTTTGTAACCATAGCTACTGTTGTTCAGTTTATTTGTAATCTTTGCGATAATATCTAAATCTATTAAGAGTGTTTCTGTAATTCTACCTTTCTTGAATGTTACTTTTGCACATTTATCTAATCCGAAGTCCATACCATTATTATTATTATTATTATTATTATTATTATTATTATTATTATTATTCTCCCCATCTCCTCCACCTCCTTCTTCTACTTCTTCTATTTGTAGTGTTACTTCAGGACGTTGTTAATTATGACTCCTACACCCTGTTGTGCCATCCACTTACTCAAGATCGCTAAGTAACTTATACGTTGATTTCCTCTGTGTTCATGTGTTCAACTTATCCTGTGAGTATAACATTTTTCGATTACTCTTTCCTCATTACGTGCTCTTGTAATTTCAATTGTCTTTTTCTGTTAAAAATAATAATTGTCCTTTTTGTTTCCCCTTTCTTTAAAACGTTTTCGTTGCTCACATGTTCAGTGTAAGGTATTCTGAGAATCCTTCTGAATAGTTACATTTCTGTTGTTTGAAGTCTTCTCTTCAGCTGTGAGGAGATTCTCCAAACTTCAGTGCCATATAAGAGGACTGATATTTTGTTATGGTTCAGTAGTCTTTTAACTGTTTCTAACGGTTTCTTTTCTGTCTTTCTTGAAAGAGAGAAAAGAAAAAAATACTTCAAATGTGATAGACTTGGGGCGATTTATCTCAGTAGGAGGTGAATATGTATTCGTCGAGTAATTCAGAAGCCTCATCAAAGACTAAATAAAACATTATTCACAGTGAATGCTAAAAGAGTATTTAAACGAA
This sequence comes from Acanthosepion pharaonis, assembly GCA_903632075.3. Classification (NCBI taxonomy): domain Eukaryota; kingdom Metazoa; phylum Mollusca; class Cephalopoda; order Sepiida; family Sepiidae; genus Acanthosepion; species Acanthosepion pharaonis. Next base: position 3,220 of record CAHIKZ030005267.1, on the reverse strand, counting down.
ATGTTAGTTAAAGGGTCAAATATTCATTCAAAATACTTTGCAATTAAATATGAACAAAATAATAATATTCCTCTTTGATCAAATCACGTATGCAGTTCTTAGTAACGCTACTTGATTATACAAATATAACCAAATCAAGTTCAAATTTCGAAATAAATGTGTGTACATATTTTTGTAGACAAATGTTTATAGGTTCATATTGACATGTTCATAATGTATGAATATAATTACGGATTTTATGCAAGTCTTTAGGCATAACTTGATGCAGATACCTTTAAAAACCAACGGATGTTCTGTGCTGAAGTATATTGTATTAAATTTTTCTACTCTTCGGGCCATTTTTCTGACTCCTGCGAAGAATTTGAAGCTAAAATTCTTCAATGTGATCTTAGCGCTTTCGGGTTCCATAAGTTGCTATGATTCTATCTATACGTATCTATTGTATTTTTTTTTGGTGAATCTCGGGCATTACGATTTTCTGTGCTGGATGCATTCATATTTTCAAGTATCGCGTTTTCACCTATTAGTTGATGATGCCTGTCGTGTTTTTTTATTTATTTATTTACTTTAATTCTGAAATATGTTTAGTGTTTTTCTTCTTAAGCTAATTTGAACGAAGTTTACCTAAAGCGGAATTCTTTCTTACTATATTTCTGTCTAAATTTCTTGTATGTGGAGTTATCATTATGTACATTATTTGCCCGTAGTCTATTATCCCAATCTTTTTTGGTGTTTTGACAAAGTTTCGGTCGTTTTTCCCTCTGGTCTTCATCAGGTATCGCTTCGAATATCCTACAGGGAATTTCGAACTCAACTCTAATTTATTGAATTTTATATTTATTGGATTGTTTTGATTTGTTATTGATGCTTGGTGAAACCATTTTCGTACCAATGGCAAAATATCAGTTGCGATAATATACTTGTTGTGTAATGATCTGTTTTTTTGTTTTTGTTTTTTTTTATTTTTAACTAATATTAGATATACAGGGTGTCCATAAAGTTGATGTGTACTTTACAAAAATATAATTTTATTTGTATTTGCGATAGAAATAATTTGTAAAAAGGATTAGAAAGAAATAAATGTATATATTTTAAGGTTTTATTGAAATTTTATTTAAGTTTCTACGAGTCCTCCATCATTAGCAATTCAAAGGGTAATATGATTTTACAGTTCACGGAAAACATTTGCCAACTGATTTACAGTAATGCCTGAAATCACATTAGTTATTTTAGCTATAATTAAAACTAGGTACATTAAACGTTATAACATTTTTTACAGATTATTTCTATCGCAAATATTAATAAAGTTATAAATTTTTAAAGTGCACCCGAACTTTATGGACACCCTGTATTTTCAAAGTGGGTATATTTTTTAGACAGGTAATTAAATCTATTGCATATATCGTGTATAAATATGTAAAAAATGTATGTATGTGCAAAATTATAAGCGTATCTAATTATATATTTAAATCAAACTGCGTATAGAGCACACTATTAAAATATCTCGGCTATGTTGGTTAATGTTAGTGATTTTGTAATTTAGTGGAGATGATGTTGATAGTCAAGAAAATACCAATTGGAAACATTTTCTGCCATCCAATCATATAATATCATAATTTTATAACCATGCAGTTCGCACTGCAAATTCTATTTTTTTCTTTACTGCAGGTGAATTAGTTTTTGCACAAGTGCAAATGTAATCAGTATTCAACCCGCAAAGACAATAGTCATTCAATCCGCAAAGACAATAGTCGTCCGGTCCACAATACTAGTGGGCATAAGACTTGTAAAATAATAGGTATCCAATAAATAAATATAATATGCCTTCAAACCACGAAACAAATAGTCTATCTACCCATAAAGTTAATAGGCAGCCCATCCACAAAAAAACTAGCTGTCGAACATAAAAAAATTAATAGACATCCGACACATAAAATTACTTGGTATCCGACCCTTAAAAGTAATAGTCTTCCGACTCATAAAAGATATAGAAAAATGTAATATGCCTCCATCCGACGATAGTAATAAGTCTTAACTCACAAAAGTAACAGGTAACAGATCGAAAAAATAATTGGCATTCAACTAAAAAATAATAAACTTCCTATCTGAAAAGTAATAAACCTCCATATTCAAAAATGTCATCCAAACCACAAAAGTTATAGACATCTTACCAATAAAACTAATAGGAAACGATCCCTCAAAATTAATAGGCATTCGAACCATAAAAGTAATAGACGTCTTGTTCACAAATATAATAGGCTTTAAACCCACAAGATAATAAGCATGCGACACACAAAAATCATAGGCCTTCGATCCACAAAATGAACAGGCATCCACCCCACCCACAAAAAAATATTCCGACCGTCAAAATAAGAGACTCTGTTATATCAAACCTAATATTGATCCAACTGAAAATAGTAATAGTCCTTCAACAGAAAAAAAGTAATTGGCCTCCTACCTAGAAAAGTAATATGCATTTGACCCACAACTTAATAGGAATTCGATCCACAAAAATTTATATTCATCCAACCCTAAAAAGTAATAGTCCACCAAACCAAAAATGTAAGTAACTCCACAAATGTATTAAGAATCTGATCTACAAAATAATAAACTTTCAAACTACAAATGTAATACTCTTCAAACCCACAAAATTAATAGCAATCCAAACCACAAATGTAAGTGAGACGAAAGACATAACTTACCACAGAATTCGAAACGAGCGCGAACGTATCTTGCCTGCAAAGTAATGACAAAAAAGAAATATGGCCGCTATTGAAGACAACTAATGCGCATCTATCTCGTCCAACACTAGACAAAATTTGCACACATGCAAATTTTGGCCGTCTCAGACTAGCATAAAAAGCGAGGGCCCAGCAGCACCATGTGTGAGGGAGCGATTCAGCGGACTGCGTGTAATAGAGCTGGGCGTACGGATTGACAGAGGGACAAAGAGGAAGTCGAAGTAGGCGCGGCTGAGTTGGTGTCTGTTTCATAACTGCCCAATGTAATGGCTGAGAAAGGGAGTCACGCAATCCATATCCTTGAGGTGACCGAAGAAGAAAGAAGAAAAAAAAAAAAAAAACATCGTCATTTTTTCTCCTACAGTAAGTCTTCAACCCCACAAATGTAATAGGAATCTGATCTACAAAATAATAAAATTCCAAACTACAAATATAATACTCTTCAAACTCACAAAACTAATAGTTCTCCAAACCACAAA